>ONZH01000395.1:0-44192 GCA_900303285.1 Rhinella marina
GTCAGGCTGTCAGTAGGTACACCACCTCTGTCGTCCGCAGAAGCGGCCACTATGAGGATGGCCACGGCAAGAACATCCTCTTTTCAATTGAGAACAAGTGGATACTTGTAGGAGGATAACAGTTTTCTTCGGCATTGGATTCACCTTCCCCTTTATCATTGCCAGACAACAAATGGTGGAAAAGTAATTGGCAATGATGAAGAAAATGTAACGGTGCAGTGGACCGTCTGTGAAGCAAACCTATATATTGCCACCATGCCAGCCATGGGTTGTACATAAACTAATAACAGGAAAAACCAAAAAAATATTTTACAGAAGGGTCAACTACAGACACTAGTGATGAGCGAGCCGGTGCGGCAAGATTCGGGATTCGCACGAATCTTGCCCGCTTCGGCTCGGCTCGGCATCCCGAGGCAGCGCGGATTCTAGAACATTCGTGAGTCACTGCAAATTTGAAATGCCCGTTTTTTTTTTTTTTTCAGCCAATCAGCATCAAAGGGAAGCCTGTGGGAACGCCTGCTGTGATGTAACAGCCCCTATACCTCCCCAGCAGTGATTGGCTGGCAGTGACATGTGACCTAAATTTACATAAGGTAGGGATCTGCAGCATCAGCCTCATGCCTCATTCACACGTCCGCAAAAATCGTCCGCATCCGATCCGCAATTTGCGGACCGGGTGCGGACCAGGTGCGGACCCATTCACAGTCAATGGGGCCGCAAAAGATGCGGACGGCACTTCCGTTTCGTGGGTCCGGAAAAAAATATAACATGTCCTATTCTTGTCCGGATCCACGGACAGGAAAAGGCATTTCTATCATGTGCGTTCCGCAAATTGCGGACTGCACATGGGCCGCTGTCCGTGTTTTGCGGATCCGCAAATTGCGGATCCGCAAAACACGGACAACACCAAACGGACGTCTGAATGAGCCCTTAGGGAGCCTCAGAGGCATCCCTAGATGCTGCCCCTGGTGTTTCCTATGCATTTCCAAGGTGTTTCCATCATTTTCTGAGGTTTTCACATGTGGGGGCAAACTTGACTGTGCAGAACCTTTGGCCCCTGCAAAAAGATTCGGGTCTCCCATAGACTTTAATGGGATTCGTGATTCGGCCCGAATCCACGAATCCCGCGGTGGGATTCGGGCCGAATACCGAATCCCCAAATCTTTTAGGATTCGCTCATCTCTAACAGACACTCCTAAACAATTTTTAAGTAGGGTCAACTTCGGACACTCCAAAGCAAATTTTTGGGAGGCTCACCTACAGACATTTGACTGCTACCTCAATCTAATTTGGTCACTTGTTGGTGTCACTACACTGTCACCATGCTGTGTCAAGCTTATGCCTGCGTCGTGGGGCGGGGGATAGCACAGCAGTGCCAGCATGAGCAGTGGTGTCACCTGCAGGCGGTGATGGACCTTTGTTGCACCTAGTTGGGTGCTTCCCTAACATGTGATGGGCATGTGTTTCGCCTTTCTTGGTCTGGGTGAGCACAATTGCCATGAGGGTAACCACCAGGCTGTTGCAGGAGAATTTGAGGTAATGGTGGGATTAGGCAGCCTCAGAGGCATCCATGCATGCTGCCCCTGCTGTTTCCTGTCCATTTCCGTGGTGTTTCCTTCATTTTCTGATGTTTCCAGGTTTTCACCCAGCCTTCCCTAGGCAGAGCCTTGGTCCCCTGCAAAAATGCTCGAGATTGACTTCAATGGGGTTCGTTACTCGAAACGAGCACCCGAGCATCGGGAAAAGTTTGTCTCGAATAACGAGCACCCGAGCATTTTAGTGCTCGCTCATCTCTAGTATTCACCCATACCGAGTGAACTATTGTTACCTTTCGAACTAACGAATATGTAATAATTGCATTTCAACACATATATGCATTCATAACTACTTTACTTCAACAGAAAAGAAAACAAAGAACATTGAGGTCATAGAAATGATTGGGTATCAAAATCTTATTGGATAGATTCCCCAGCAAACCCATAGAAAGCTTCATGGAAGTTTCCCAAACTAAGTTTTACCAAATTGTCATATTGGTAAACATGCAATCGCTGTGGGCATCACATCACATTTGGATGTCCCATAGAATAAAGGTGGTATCAATTGTTTAATTTGACATATGATGAAATACTGGCGCTTCCAATGGCTTCATTTAGGTCCAACACCCAGCACTATAGTGCAAAGTTAATAAAAGCTTTTCAGAAGAGGCTCCAGTTGGCTTAGCAACAGGATTGATCAGTTACATCCACCATCATCATATCTAAACTTTAGGTGAGTGATATGGGCACCAGAGGTGTCATAGTGCACTCAGAGACCCCTCTGTCATGCAAAAGATATCAACATTATAGTGGCACATGACAAGTGAGGGACCTTTTACTGGTTTTGCATCAGGGTACAATCATACCTCAACACCACAAGTTGTAACTTTAAAATTATATCAGTATACAGACCTTATTCTGTGATTAAGGATGAATCCAATGGTATGTGTGCTCTTAGATCCCAAGGGAAATTGACAGTAAGTACATTTAAAAAATGCCTGGGATAAGCATGTCTATCCTAAGATAAGTAGTAATATAAGTAGATGATGATGAACGAAGTTTTGAAAAATTTGTCACGAGTCACAACAAATCTGGTATACCCAGTCCCCTTTGCCAAATAGTATTTATCCCACTTGGTGGCCCAATCTCAGTGTAAAGACTTGAAGCTTAACCCCTTCAGCCCCGGGCCTGTTTTCACCTTCATGCCCAGGCCATTTTTTGCAAATCTGACATGTGTCACTTTATGTGGTAATAACTTTGGAACGCTTTTACTTATCCAGGCCATTCTGAGATTGTTTTCTCGTCACATATTGTGCTTCACGACAGTAGTAAATTTTTGGCAAAATATTTCATTTTTATTTATAAAAAATACCAAATTTACCAAAAATTTGGAAAAATTTCCAAATTTCCAAATTTCAATTTCTCTACTTTCAAAATACATAGTAATACCTCCAAAAATAGTTATTATTTTACATTCCCCATATGTCTACTTTATGTTGGCATCATTTTATAAATGTCATTTTACTTTTTTAGGACGTTAGAGGGCTTAGAAGTTTAGAAGCCATTTTTCACATTTTCACCAAATTTTCCAAAACCATTTTTTTAAGCACCAATTCAGATATAAAGTGATTTTGAGGGGCTTACAAAATGAAACCCCCCATAAATGACCCCATTTTAGAAACTACACCCCTCAAATTATAAAAAACTGCTGTTACAAACTTTGTCAACCCTTGAGGTGTTCCACAAGAATTAGTGGAATATGGAGGTGAATTTTCAAAATTTCACTTTTTTGGTAGATTATTCATGTTAATAATTTTTTTCTTCCAACACAGCAAGGATTAACAGCAAACTAAACCTCAATATACATTGCTCTGATCCTGCAGTTTACAGAAATACCCCATATGTGGTGGTAAACGTCTCTATGGGTTTGTGGCAGTGGTCAGAAGGAAAGGAGCGCCATACGGATTTTGGAGGCAGATTTTGCTAGAATAGTTATTAGGCACCATTTTGTAATTGAGAGACCCTGACGTACCCCTACAGTGGAAACCCTCAAAAAGTGACCCCATTTTGGAAACTACACCCTTCAACGAATATATTAAGGGGGGTACTGGCCACTTTGACCCCCTAAGCGTTTTACGTAATTTGGAAACACTTGGCTATGAAAATGAAAAGTTTCATTTCTTCCAATAAAATGTTGCTATAGCCCCAATTTTTTTTATTTGCATAAGGGGTAACAGGAGAAAAGCACCCCATAATATGTTACCCATTTTCTCCTGAATACGGCAACACCCCATATGTGGTGGTAAACTGCTGTGGGGGCACATGGCAGGACTCAGAACAGAAGGAGTGCCATATGGATTTTACAACACAGATTTTGATGGATTGGTTTGCGGGAGCCACTGATTTTTATTTTTTTGAGCTATTGTCTTATGTAGGGGCTCATTTTTTGCAGGATGAGGTGAGGTTTTCATTGGTACCATTTTGGGGTAAATACGCCTTTTTGATCGCTTGGTATTACACTTTTTGTGAGTCAAGGTGAAAAAAAATAGCTGTTTTGGCATGGTTTTTAAAATTTTTTTTTACAGCATTCACCAAGGGGGGCAAATCATGTGATATTTTTATAGAGCAGGTTGTTACGGACGCGGCGATACCCAATATGTCTAACATTTTTATTTTTGGATAGTTTTACACAATAGATTTATTTTTTGAACAGAATAAAATCATTATTTTGTGTTGCCATTTTCAAAGAGCCATATTTTTTTCAGTTTTTGGGCGATTGTCTCAGGTAGGGTATCATTTTTGCGGGACAAGATGACGGTTTGATTGGTACCATTTTGGGGTAAATACGCCTTTTTGATCGCCTGCTATTACACTTTTTGTGAGGCAAGAGGGAAAAAAATGATTGTTTTGGCATAGGTTTTTTTTTTTTTTTTTTGCAGCATTCACCTGGGGGGCCATCTCATGTAATATTTTTATAGAGCAGGTTGTTACGGACGTGGGGATACCAAATATGTCTAACTTTTTTATTTTTGGATAGTTTTACACATTAGATTTACTTTTGAACAGAATAAAATATTTTTTTTGTGTTGCCATTTTCAGAGAGCCATATTTTTTTTATTTTTCGGGCGATTGTCTCAGGTAGGGTATCGTTTTTGCGGGACAAGATGACGGTTTGATTGGTACCATTTTGGGGTAAATACGCCTTTTTGATCGCCTGCTATTACACTTTTTATGGGGGAATGTGACCAAAAAATGGCTGTTTTGGCACTGTTTTTATTTTTTATTTTTTACTGTGTTCACCTGGCGGGATGGATTATGAGATATTTTTATAGAGCCGGTCGATACGGACGCGGCGATACCTAATATGTCTACTTTTTCTTTTTTTTTCTTTTTTTAACAATTTTTTTTACTTTATTGGGGGGAAAATGGCGTTTTTCTTTTTTTTACTTGAAACTTTTATTCTTATTTTTTTTACTTTATTTTTTAACATTTTTTTCACCTTTTTTACACTTCTTTTTTGAACTTTTGGGGGTTCTGATCCCCTTCACAATGCATTACAATACTTTGTATTGTAATGCATTGGCTGTAAGTGTATTACTCACAGTAATACACTTACAGCCTGCTTCCTGTGCGATCCAGGGGGCTGGATCGCACAGGCTCGCAGGGATGGCAGCCACGATGCCTAAGGAAGGCATCGGGCTGCCATCCAAGCCATCGGGTCCCCGTCACAGCAGCGCGGGGACCCGATGGCCCCCCCGCTCGGCATCCTGAACTTGCGGCACACCTCATGTGCCGCGGTCAGCGCTGACCGCGGCACATGAAGGGTTAATGCGCCGGCATCAGTGTTTTCACCGATTCTGGCGCATTCCCCAGGGGTCCGGCACCTGGGCACTTCCGGACCCCCGCCGCTGATCGGGCGGGCGCAGCTCCTGCACCCGCCCGATCAGCGCGCAGTACATGTACGGCGCTGGGCGTTAAGTCACGTCCCGTTGCGCCGTACATGTACGGCGCTGGGCGTGAAGGGGTTAAATTGCAAGGAGAGTGCAAACAAACTGCAGGGAGAGTGCAGGGGGAGTGTATCACAGTGTGCATTACATTCTAGTGCACCCACATTCATACTTAATCCATTCTGTAGGTACTGTGCCATCAGAATTACAGGTCCCCAAGATTAATAACTAATCCCTTCTGTTAGCTGTCAAATTACTGTGCATCAGTATTACAGGTCAATAAAAGTGTCAGGTCTAATTTATCGCCATGGACTTAACTGTGCAGTGCACGAAGATTCAAGTCTTCAGCAGCATTGGCAGTAATGGTTTGCACCAAGATTCATAGCTAATCCCTTCTGTTAAACAAAAAGAAAAGCATACTGCACCCTTCAGCAAAGAAAGAAAATGGTGTGTGTCCCTGCAGGAGCTGTGTCCAAATGGCTCCTTAGTGGAACAAAATAAAGAAATGAAGGCAATGCCAATAAAAAAAAAATCTATTAATGAAAAATGAGGCAGTCCTTAAACATGTTTTTAATCCCTTCTGTTAGCTGTCAAATCACTTTGCGTCAGTATTACAGGTAAATGTTAGCATCAGGTCTAATTTATCGCTGTAGATGTACTCATGCAGTGCCCCAAGTTTCAAGAAGTGGCCCGATGACATAGTGGGGATGGTGGTGGCAGCAGCAGCAGTGGCCCCATGACAGAGTACGGAAGGTGACTGTGACAGTAGTGACCCCATGGTAGAGTGGAGACATTGGCAGCAGCAGTAGTGGTCCAATGACAGAGTGGAGACAGTGGAAGAAGTGACAATAGTGGCCCCTTGACAGAGTGGGGATGGTGGAAGCATCATCAGTAACTGTAGTGACCTAATGACAGAGTGGGGACAGTGATGGCAGCAGCAGCAGTAGTGGCACCATGACAGAAGGGGAAAGTGGCAGTAACAGTGTCAGTAGTGGCACCATGACAGAGTGGGGATGATGGTAGCAGCGGTAGTGGTCCCATGACAGAATGGGAAAGGTGGCAGTAACAATGACAGTGGTGGGTCCATGACAGAATGGGGACAGTGATGGCAGCAGTAGTTGTAATGGTACAATGACATAGTAGCAAAGGTGACAGTAGTGGCCCTCTGACAGAATGGGGGGAGGGAGGGGCAGCAGCAGTGGCAGTAAGGCTGTGTTAACATCATAGTTTATTTTTCCGTTCCTCTTATCCGTCAGAAGAACAGAACACTACAAACAAAAAAAACTATTTTGAGCATCCACAAAGCTTCTTTCAGTTTGGTCAGTGTTTTACATTATTATTTGATCGGTATTTGTAAGCGAAAAACAGGAATGGGTCCAAAACAGAGATAATATATAATGTAATTATTTGTATCTCATCTTTTTGATTTCTTTATTGATGACACTTAGTGGTTCATCCTTAATGTGGTTTGTTTGCCCAGGCTGACAAGGTGCAGAACTGTATGACAACACCTCACTTTGCATAAGTGATATTCTGGAGGACAACTGTGAACGGTTCCTACATTGGAGGGTGAGGACAAGGTGGAGGATAAGGAGGCAGAGGAGGACATTGCTGCAGAAATCCCAGCAGTACAATGTGGATGTGGCATTGCCATCACCTGGCCAAGTTGCTGGTGTGCCTGGTCTATAACCACATTTACCCAGTGGACTGTGTGACATATATTGTACTTAACCATAGTTGCAACTCCATACTTCAGTGCTGGCGTGAACTCTACCAGACACAGAGAGACCCAAGGACTGGCCCACCTTCTGCTCAATGTACGTGTGCAGGGATGGAACAGATTTTTTTTAAAAGTAATGTCGGCCTAGGACTCTCCCATAGCTGGGCACAAGCTTTTAGTTCTCTGAAATGTGCAGAGTCAACTACATGGAAAGGAAGGGACTGTAGTTCCACCAATGTGGCCAGGTGCACGTTCAGCTTTTGCGCCATTGAATGAGTGCACGCATACTTTTGAGTTTTAGCAATCTCCTCAATGATTGATTGCTGTCAGGGCCGGCCTTAGGGTAGATGGCGCCCTGTGCAAAACTTTCTCTCGGCGCCCCCCCCCCCCCGAGTGACAGTACTAACGTCATACAGTATAGAGCTATAAATACAGTGCAGAGATATATAGAGTGATATAGGTAGGTAGAGTAAGACAGTATATATATATATATATATATATATATATATATATATATGTATTTATAGCTCTCTATACTGTCCTATATCACACTATATATCTCTGCACTGTATTTATAGCTTTCTATATTGAAATGTAACCTAATATAGCGCACATACCTCTTACATCCAGTGACGTCTCCTCTCATGTAGATCTTCTCTTTTCTCATCTTCTCCTTTCAGACCAGACGCCATTTTTCAGCCATTTCTCATCTCTGCAGTTTGACAAAAAAAAAATCTTAGTTTACACAGTGTCCTAAAATAACTGCGCCCAGCAAATAGTGTCCTGTAATAGTGTAAACATAACGCTCCCCAGAAATAACTGCGCTGATACTGTGCCAGGGTGCCCCCACAGTAATAGTGCCCCCACAGTAATAGTGCCCCCAAAGTCCAACTAATAATTCTCTGCCAGAGTGCACTTGTTAGTAATAGTGCCCCCAACAGTACTAATGTCCCCACTGTGCCCCAGAAGTAATAATGCTTCCAATGTGCCAGTAAGAAGTGCCCCCCAATAATGTGCCAGAAGTTCCCCCCATTGATTCCCCCCCAAAATCATGTGCCATTAAAAAGTGTCCCACCCCCATAGATGCCCCCCAAATTATGTGCCAGTAAGAAATGCCCCAGTGCCCCCATGTGCCAGTAAAAATGCCCCAGTGCCAGAAAAAATGCCCCCAGTGCCAGTAAAAATGCCCCCAGTGCCCCCCATGTGCCAGTAACAATGCCCCAGTGCCAGTAAAAGTGCCCGCATGTGCCAGTAAAAATGCCCCCAGTGCCCGCATGTGCCAGTAACAATGCCCACAATACCCCCATGTGCCAGTAACAATGCCCACAATACCCCATGTGCCAGTAAAATGCCACTATGTGCCAGTAAAAATGCCCCCAGTGCCCCCTTGTGCCAGTAAAAATGCCCCCAGTGCCAGTACAATGCTCCCATGTGCCAATAAAAATGCCCCCAGTGCCCCCTTGTGCCAGTAAAAATGCCCCCAGTGCCAGTAAAAATGCCCCCAGTGCCCCATGTGCCAGTAAAAATGCCCCAGTGCCAGTAAAATGCTCCCATGTGCCAATAAAAATGCCCCCAGTGCCCCCCTTGTGCCAGTAAAATGCCCCCAGTGCCAGTAAAATGCCCCCAATGCCCCCATGTGCCAGTAAAATGCCACTATGTGCCAGTAAAAATGCCCCCAGTGCCCCCATGTGCCAGTAACAATGCCCCCAGTGCCAGTAAAAGTGCCCCTAGTGCCAGTAAAAATGCCCCCAGTGCCCGCATGTGCCAATAACAATGCCCACAATACCCCCATGTGCCAGTAAAATGCCACTATGTGCCAGTAAAAATGCCCCCAGTGCCCCTTGTGCCAGTAAAAATGCCCCCAGTGCCAGTACAATGCTCCCATGTGCCAATAAAAATGCCCCCTTGTGCCAGTAAAAATGCCCCCAGTGCCAGTAAAATGCCCCCAGTGCCCCCTTGTGCCAGTAAAAATGCCCCCAGTGCCAGTAAAATGCCCCCAGTGCCCCCATGTGCCAGTAAAAATGCCCCAGTGCCAGTAAAATGCTCCCATGTGCCAATAAAAAATGCCCCCAGTGCCCCCCTTGTGCCAGTAAAATGCCCCCAGTGCCAGTAAAATGCCCCCAGTGCCCCCATGTGCCAGTAAAATGGCACTATGTGCCAGTAAAAATGCCCCCAGTGCCCCCCTTGTGCCAGTAAAAATGCCCCCAGTGCCCCCCTTGTGCCAGTAAAATGCCCCCAGTGCCAGTAAAATGCCCCCAGTGCCCCCATGTGCCAGTAAAATGGCACTATGTGCCAGTAAAAATGCCCCCAGTGCCCCCCTTGTGCCAGTAAAAATGCCCCCAGTGCCCCCCTTGTGCCAGTAAAATGCCCCCATTTGCCAATAAAAATGCCCCCATAAAAAAAATAAACACTTACTTACCTCCATGGAGCCGGCAGCAATGCGATGCAGGCCTCTTCCGACCTGTGTCCCGCGCTGTACGGCTCAGGCGGCGCGATGACGTCATCGCGCCGCCTGAGCTGGCCTCTGATAGGCTGCAGGCCTAGGGCCTGCAGCCTATCAGAGGAACGGGCAGGGGAGACGCCTCTCCCTCCCCTGCCCCGCATCTCCAAAGGCAGACTATGGAGATGAGCGCTTCCACAAGGGAAGCGCTCATCTCCCTCTGCCCCACCGCCGCCCCCAACTGTGCGGCACTTGCAGGGCACGGCCGGGCCATTAAGGGGGCGCTCTGGCAGGGCGCCCCCTTAAGTGGCCCGGAGTGAAGCGCCCTGTGCAACCGCACAGGTCGCACACCCCAAAGGCCGGCCCTGATTGCTGTCCAGGCAAGTGATGAGAAGTAGGAGGAGGAGGAGCATCAGGAGCATAGATGATGTTGAAGTGAAATGGAGGGAACAACAGATTCCTTCTGCTGACATTGGTGAGTATCTCACTGCCTAGATGGACAGTTAAAACAAAACAAAAAACTTTATTAGAAATAGTTAAATAAAATAGGGCTGTTCCTTATCTTAGTTGCAGATTGTGGGGAGCTGTGTGCTGAGGGGTATTCAATAACTCTGTTATCCCCTTCAGCATCAACAATGGTCCCTGGGGAGCGCGGCCTTTGTGCTATCAAGAGTCAACAATCACCCACCAAGCTTTCAACCTTAAATATGTGTGGACACAATTCCCACAAACGATATGATGTATGCAAACAGTTCAATCCAGGACGGGTTCAGGTGTGCCCATCTATATTCACCTGGATTAACAGGGTGCACCATATAGTTGCATATACCACCCAAGGATACTAAGCCGTGTCCCTATGATCCATTGTAAATTGTACCATGATCTCTACCTATGGACCCTTTTGCTATGTCCAGGTTGGTTGGTACAAGTATTATTCAGTGGAATGCAACTAAAGCACAAACTACTCCCAGATAATACCTAACAAAGCTATCTCAGCCAGCTCAACGCGTTTCTGTGTTCCATATACATCGAACACTTCATCAGGAGCATAGGCATAAGGTCTAGAAATTTTAGCAGGGAGCCGGCAGTAGGATGGCTGTACGCACCTGTCGGATCCGGCTCTTTAAATAAGGATGCGCTCTATGGGGAGAAGAAGGCGATGTCTGTTCTGACCAATCGGAAGATGGGGACGTGACTTGCTATTGCATCCATGAACCCAGTCCACATCTGACAGAGCTCATTGTGCTAATATGCCTAACTCCCCCAAACGGTAAAGGAGGGGGGACCCTTAGGTGGCTATACATAAAGATAATGTGGGGAATATCCACTAAAAGTGTGGCAAGAGGGAAATACATAGATTAAGAAAAGATATTAATAATCCTAGTAGTGGCTCACCAGGGCACAAAAGCATGTATCTATTAGGTCCAAAATAGGAAATAAAAGAGATTGTGACAGTATCCAGTGCATGGATGCAATATAGCACTTGATTAGTGAAGGTATCAATGTATCAAAGTTGTAACCCACAACTCTCAGTATGTCGGGTTGTGAAACTGCCAGCACTTGAAATGAGCTGTGCGGTTACTATATTTAATGATATAAGTGTGCTATGTATAATTCTGCACGGACATCAGGTCAAAAAGGGAAATCCATAAATGGGCACATACTCTGATTATAAAGAACAATGGTGCCTAAGACAGGCCAAGGGTCACTCAATAAAGCAAGTGAAGCTACTTTGCTCATTTAACCCCTTGGGTCTTTTTATATTTAGGCGAAAGATATATTCAAGTTCCATCTTGACGAGCCTTTTATCAAGATTTCCTCCTCTTGGTGATTATTGTACCTGTATAATCCCTTGAAAATAAATTACATTTGTATTTCCGAACGAAGCTAGGCCGCACGAACGATACTAGGCCGCGGAGTACAGTCCTCAGAGGCAGTCCATATGAGATAGAAAAGTAAGGTGCTCACTGCTAGCTATCCGGCTAAGTGCATAAGTTACCAAAAACACCATACAATAAGTGCATAATAGGATACATTGCATTGCCTGAAAAAGAATTCACACAATGGGCTAAATTGCTTGAACGTTGCTGAACCTGTAAAAACGTTAATACTAAAATACTGCAAAGACATAATTATGGAAAGTTGCACAGGAAAGGCAGAAGTTGAGACTGGAGGAGAAGGAAGAAGAGAAGGCTCTCCTGGCGGGAGTGAAGAGGCGGATACAAGCAGACAGGGCCCTACGTGCCTTTCCCACAATGGCCATCCCTCTGAAAGGCGCCCTCACCCCCTGTACCTTCACAGCCGCCTCTGCTCTTCTGTTTCCGCTTTGTAACATCCCACATAATTATTAGTGTTGATCGAGCACCGTAGTGCTCGGGTTCTCGGGTGCTTGGGTTGAACACTAGGTGATGCTTGAGTGCTCTACCGAGCACCCAAGCACAATGGAAGTGGGAGAACCAGAGCACTAAACCAGGCACCCCTTGCTCTGAAGAGGGGAGGGTGTCTGGTTCATAGGGAAAGGTCAGAAAATGATGGAAACACCACTGAAATAGTTTGGGAACAGCATGGGGAGGATGACTTAATGTATCTTGGACTCCAAAGTCGCTGCTGTGAACGATGTTGTCCGAGCATTACGCCACTTTTACGGAATGACAAGAATACCCCTAAAAAAACGAAGATAACATTGATTTTAGAAGAAATATTGTTAGGAAACATATATTTACTTGTATATAAAGCGCAAGTGCTGCCAAAAATTACAAGGAAGAGGCACTTCGATACAACTGGTACATCACATAAAGGAGGGCCTCATTCACATTGTGGTACAATTGTTCATGTCGTGGGACTCCTACACTCATATAGCATATGCTCTAAGTAAAAGGGCTGCCAAAGAAACAGACACTCCAATACACCCTTTATTACACATAAAGGAGGGCATCAGACACATCCTTGAAAAATTATGATTGATGGCCTGCTGCTGACACTGATTGATGGCCTGCTGCACAGCAGCAAGCGCTCACCCCTAATGTTTTACACGGTCAGATCAGCAGCAGGCCCTCGCTCCTAATGTTTTAGAGGGTCAGCTCAACAGCAGACCCTCACTCCTAATGTTTTTGAGTGTCAGCAGCACTCAAGGTCAACATGTCAGGAGGAGGACCAGAGTGAGGAAGTGGAAAAGGAGGTGGTGGACGATGAAATCACTGACCCAACCTGGGAAGGAGGCAAGCCGAGCGAGGACAGCAGTACAGAGGGGGAGGGATCCGCAGCATCGCAGCAGGCTGGAAGAGACAGTAGGGTGGCAAAAGGGAGAAGGCAGGCCACACCAAAAAGGCCCGCAACTGTTCCCTGGAGCACCCCCTTGCGGCAATATCCCTTGCCAAGGGGTAGGTGTTCCGCAGTCTGGCACTTTTTTGAGGAAAGTGCTGACGATAAAAGAATTGTCATTTGCAACCTGTGCCGTACCAAAATGAGCACGGGTGTGAACCTGACCACTACCAGCATGATCCGCCACATGGCAGCAAAGCACCCTAATAGGTAGGCTGAACGCCTGGGTCCACAATCGGTGTCTGCGGGTCACACCACTGCCTCCTCTTACCCTGTGTTATGTGCTGGCCAATCCCCTGTCCAAGACGCAGGCCCAGATGCCTCCCGCCCTGCACCTGGACCTTCGCAAGCACCATCAGCGAGCACATACACTTCTGTGTCCCAGCACAGCGTACAGATGTCCATTCCCCAGGCCTTTGAAAGAAAGCGCAAATACCCAGCCACCTACCCACAGGCCATAGCACAAAATGCACAACTTGCCAAATTGCTAACCCTGGAAATGTTGCCGTTTAGGCTTGTGGACACTGAGGCTTTTCGCAGCCTGATGGCGGCGGCTGTCCCTCGTTACTCAGTACCTAACCGCCACTATTTTTCCTGGTGTGCCGTCCCCGCCTTACACTAGCATGTGTCCCGTAACATAACCCGTGCGCTGACTAATGCAGTTACTGGGAAGGTCCACTTAACGACTGACACATGAACAAGTGTTTTTGGCCAGGGACGCTACATTTCCCTGACGGCACACTGGGTGAACGTTGTGGAGGCTGGGAGCGAATGGTACCCTGGGATGGCACAAGTGCTACCGACGCCAAGGATTGAGGGCCCTACTTCCATCAGGATTTCCGCCACCATTTAGATTAGCGGCTGCAAACCCTCCTTCTCCTCCACTTCAACTTCAGAATTCTCATCCATTCAGCCATCAGGCAGTAGCTGGAAGCAGTGTAGCACTGCAGTGAGGAAGCAGCACCAGGCTGTGCTGAAACTTATTTGCTTAGGTGACAAACAGCACTCCACCACAGAGCTGTGGCAGGGTATAAGGGACCAGGCTGAGCTGTGGCTCTCGCCACTCAACCTACAACCAGGCATGTTTTTTCTGATAACGGCCACAACTTGGTGGCGGCTTTGGAGCTCGGCAAGCTCACACACATACTGTCACGCTCATGTGTGGGGGGAAAACCACACAGAGCGTAGGAGGGAAATGAGATTAGGCCTGGAAACTAAGGAAGAAAGATGGACACCTCCTAAAGGAAACCCTAACTCTAATCCTGACTGACTACCCATATGAACAGGCCTCAAATGTAGGCGAGTTCATACACAAGAACCTAAACCACACTGACCCTAAAGGACCCTGGAACTAATGACAGGAATGAGCCTACCTGTTCCTCCAACAGGAAGGACGAACAGGAGTCTCCCTCAGGCCAAACAACTGGGAAATGTAATTAACACACAAAAGGGAAAGAGGACACTTATCTTCAATGAAGAAATGGAAGCTCCAGGATCTCAGCTGAGAGCCAACACCAAACCACCACAATATCAACTGAAGCTATAAACCGCAAGGAACTGTGGTAAAAGAAGCAATAAATAGGGGAGAGACAATTACCACACCAGCAACTCCTGAGGGAAAAGGGTGTGGTAAATACCAACAACGAAAAAGGAAAACATGTCAGATTATACCACGTGTTGCCAATCTGACAGATCTCCTGTTACCTGTCACAGGAACGTCCGTGACACATACCATGCCTGGCCTACGTCTTCAACTTAGTGGTTCAGTGGTTTCTCAAAACCTACCCCTATTTGCCTGAGCTGCTGGTGAAGGTGCGCCGCCTATGTGCCCATTTGCGAAAGTCACCTACAGCTTCCACCGGTCTGGCAACGCTGCATCAGCTCTTGCACTTGCTAGCTCACCGACTGCTGTGCGACCTGAGCACGCGCTGGAACTCCACCTTCCACATGTTGGCCAGGCTTTGTGAGCAGCAGAGGGCAGTAGTGGAATACCAGCTGCAACACAGTCATCGCCTTTCCAGTCAGCTTCCGCTCTTCACAAGCGACGAGTGGCCATGGATGTCTGAGATTTTACGCAACTTTGATGAATCTACACAGATGGTGAGCGGCGATAGCGCTATTATCAGCGTAACCATCCCACTTTTATGTCTACTGAAACACTCACTGCTCACAATAAAGGCGGACGCTTTGCATGTGGAAGAGGTGGAAATGGGGGAAGACTCTACACAGGGTGATCACCAGACCACCCTTGGTTTGTCTACTCAGCGTGAATTGGAGGAGGAGGAGCAGGAGACAGTTGCCCCCGCTAAAGAGGGTAGTAGCCATAGCAGATTTACTCCATCTCTTCGGTGTGGATGGACAGAAGAGGAAGAAGAGGACAAGGAAATTGAGAGTCATCCTCCTGTTGAGGAGAGCGAAGCCTTGTCTGTTGGGACTCTGGCACACATGGCTGACTTCATGCTATGCTGCCTTTCCCGTGACCCTCGCGTTATATGCATTTTAGCCAACACCGATTACTGGTTGTTCACCCTTCTCGACCCCCGATACAAAGAGAACTTCTCATCTCTTATTCCTCTGGTGAAGGGGACTAGCAAAATGGTGCAATACCAGAAGGCCCTTGTGGAAAAATTGCTTCAAAAATTTCCAGCTGACAACGCTGGCGGCAGAGTACGTAGTTCCCTGGGCACCTGAGGAGGGGAGATGAGGGGAACACACAAAAGAGGCAGGGCGACACTCTTCAAGGCCTGGGACAGTTTCAGGACACCCTGCCAGCATCCTCACCCTGTTGAGTGGCCTAGTGTCAGAATGAGGGAAAAGTTTTGGAAGATGGTGAAGGAGTACCTAGCTGACCGTGTCAACCTCCTCAGTGATCCCTTTGTGCCTTAAAATTATTGGGTGTCTAAGCTGGACACGTGGCACGAACTGGCGCTCTACATCTTGGAGTTTCTGGCCTGGTCTGCCGCCAGCGTTTTGTCGGAGCGGGTATTTAGTGCCGCTGGGGGCATAATAACTGATAAGCGCATCTGCCTGTCAACTAAATATGCTGACAGGTTGACGTTTATCAAAATGAACAAGGCCTGGATTGCCCCTGACTTTGCTACCCCACCAGAGGAAAGCAGCTGAACATGAAAGGAACTTTAAATGTGGCTTTTAGGGTGTATTGAATACACTGTATTCCCATGCACCCCTTCCTCGTCTCGTCCTCTTCCTCCTCTTCCTCATCATATCAAACTGCTTATTAGGCTGCCCTCACCTTTAAATTTTTAAGATGTTCACCAGCAGGCCCTCACCCATAGTTTTTTAGATGGTCAGATCAGCAGCAGGCTGATTTTTATTTAACCTAAAAAATTTACCTCACTGTGGTCCTCCTCCTGATATGTTGACCTAAAAAGAACCTGTCTTGCGCCGCCCTGCAAACTGGGACATGAAGCTAGGAGTTTTGGATGATTTTGTTTCTTGTGCTCTACGAGCAGACACAGTTTCACAGCGCCCAATGCTATGGCCTCTGCGTGCACCATCAGCAGCACGCCCACTTCCCTGTCCCTTACTGCTCGCCTTGCTCATATTAAATGGTATATATGCAAGTTTGTCACAAGTACAGTAGCACAGATTTTTTTAAGTGTATGAGCAGAAAAAATTCACCAAATGTCAGAAATATTTAGAATGCGCAAACGTTATGCAGCAGACGCAGCGCAGGTAATGTCGCTGTCACCAACAGCAGGCAACATTTTACCGAATGTTAGAAATATTTTGGATACACAAACGTTATACAGCAGACACAGCGCAGGTAATGTCGCCTTGATTAGCAGCAGAAAAAAATTACACCGGATGTCAGGTATTTAGGATACAAAAACGTTATACTGCACACACAGCACAGGAAATGTCACTTTACCTGTGCTGCGTGTGCAGTATAACATTTCTGTAACCCAAATACAAACCTGACATCCGGTGTATTGTTTTCTGCTGCTATTCAAGGCGACATTAACTGCGCTGCATCTGCTGTACAATGTCTGCGCAAGGAGGGACAGATAGTGTAGGGATAGAAATTGGCTAGGTAGGGCTAGTTTTTCTGTTTATAAGACCCAAAAACTCCTTTTAAGGACTATTGTTATATCTGGCTGAAATATTTTTTTTGTTTTGGGGCAAAAATTGTGCAAGTTTGCCTGACCTTAACACCACCTGCGCAACGTGTGCAGTATAACGTTTGTGTATCCTAAATACCTGACATCCAGTGTATTTTTTTATGCTGCTAATCAAGGCGACATTACCTGTGCTGCGTGTGCAGGATAACGTTTCTGTATCCTAAATACCTGACATCCAGTGTCATTTTTTTCTGCCACTAATCAAGGCAACATTACCTGTGCTGCCTGTGCAGTATAATGTTTCTGTGTCCTAAATACCTGACATCCAGTGTATTTTTTTTATGCCGCTAATCAAGGCGACATTACCTGTGCTGTGTGTGCAGTATAACGTTTCTGTATTCTAAATACCTGAAATCTAGTGTATTTTTTTAATGCCGCTAATCAAGGCGACATTACCTGTTCTGCGTGTGCAGTGTAACGTTTGTATATCCTCAATACCTGACATCTAGTGTAATTTTAGTAATTAACGGCAGAAAAAAATACACCGGATTTCAGGTATTTAGGATACAAAAACGTTATACTGCACACGCAGCACGGGTAATGTTGCCTTGATTAGCGGCATAAAAAATGACACCGGATGTCAGGTATTTGGGATACACAAATGTTATACAGCAGACGCTGCGCAGGTGGTGTTAAGATCAGGCAAATTTGCGCAATTCTTGCCCTCCAATAAAACATTATATTGCAGTCAGATGAAACAATAGTCCTTAAAAGGACTTTTGGGTATTTTAAAATGAAAATCTAACCCTGCCTACACTGTCTGTCCCTCCTTGGGCAAACGTTATACAGCAGATTCAGCGCAGGTAATGTCGCCTCGAATAGCAGCAGAAAAAAAAAACACCAGATGTCAGGTATTTGGGACACACAAACGTTATACTACACACGCTGCACAGGTGGTGTTAAGGTCAGGCAAACTTGCGCAATTTTTGCCCCAAAACAAAAAAAAATATTGCACCCAGTTATAACAATAGTCCTTAAAAGGACTTTTGGGTCTTTTAAACAGAACAATTAGCCCTGCCTAGCCAAATCTTATCCCTACACTATCTGTCCCTCCTTGCACAAACATTATACAGCAGACGCAGCGCAGATAATGTCGCCTTGAATTGCAGCAGAAAACAATACACCGAATGTCAGGAATTTGGGACACACACGTTATACTGCACACGCTGCGCAGGTGGTGTTAAGGTCAGGCAAACTTGCGTAATTTTTGCCCCAAATATAAAGAAAAATATTTCAGCCTGATATAACAATAGTCCTTAAAAGGACTTTTGGGTCTTTTAAACGGAACAACTAGCCCTGCCTAGCCAATTTCTATCCCTACACTATCTGTCCCTCCTTGCGCAAACGTTATACTGCACACGTAGCACAGGTAATGTCACCTTGATTAGCGGCAGAAAAAATGACACCGGATGTCAGGTATTTAGGATACAAAAACATTATAATGCACACGCTGCGCAGGGGGTGTTAAGGTCAGTCAAACTTGCGCAATTTTTGCCCCAAAAGAAAAAAAATATTGCAGCCAGATATGACAATAGTCCTTAAAAGGACTTTTGGGTCTTTTAAACAGAACAACTAGCTCTGCCTAGTCAAATCCTATCCCTACACTATCTGTCCCTCCTTGCGCAAACGTTATACAGCAGACGCAGCGCAGGTAATGTCGCCTTGAATAGCAGCAGAAAACAATACACCGGATGTCAGGTATTTGGGACACACAAACGTGCAATGCTGCACTCAAGGAAGAACCGCCAGCTCCCCGGGCTGCTGCCGATGCCATTTTCCACGATAGCTTGTACTGGATCACCGTGGGCTGGAAAGGGAAAGATGAGGTAGTCAGCTGACTCAGCTGAAAGGACTGTGGTGGTTGTGGTGGTGGCAATCCAGGGATCAAAGGCTTCAGCTGTGACTGTGGTTTCTCTCTGAAACGGAGGGTGCCATCTTCTGTCTCTTGTAGGCAGCGCACGCGTCCTGCGGCTACTGGATCATCCAGCCAGGTCTCAGCTGGCAATGCAGGGACCAGGGGCTTAGACTATAACGTTACCCCTGTAGCAAAGGGCCCTTTCAGGAATGCCATGGGGGTATATTTGACCTGATCCCCCACATATAGGCTGTGATGGGCTTGGGGCAGGTAAGGCCGTTTAAGAGACTTGCATCACACAAAGTACTCCTCGCTGTCCTCGTTGTCGAGGAAGCCACTGCCTCTCTCCACCGAACACCAGATGACAGTTCCTTTGCGCCTTTCCAGCATAGGGTCTCCCGGCCTCGGATGGTCAAGCACTTGTATGACCCAGTCCTCCGCCGCTTTCTTATAGTCCCATAGGGTCTGGGCATGGGCTGTCACGGCTGCAGGCACGATGGGATTTTGCCGCATGGAAGGTGTTCTCCTCCTGTGCAGTGGAGTGGATGCTCCAGCTGCCTCACGGCCAGCACGGCGGACACCTCCGGTGCCCATGCAATTCTCGGGGTCACTTGTGCCACTCTGATCTCTTCAGGCCTCTCCAGTGGTTCGGGGTCGCTACTCCAAACCATCTCTCCCCACTTTGGACGAAGTTGGTGCGCCATGCTTTCTTGTTGTTCACTGGCTTGAACTGGAGAGGAGGGCGGAGTAATGAGGGAGGAGTTTTCACTCCCTATACTTGCAAACAGAAAGTTCCCGGTGGGCCGGGCTAGTTTTTCCAGCTTATGAGGGGGGGATTATCTTCACTTTCCCTCTCTTGAGGGGGCGTATCGTAATTTTCCTGCTTCAGCGGGCCAAGAAGAATGCGTATGTAGAGTTAGTGTACAAAATTTTAATAACATTAAATATTCGTATGAAGCGAATCTGAAAAAATCCGGATTCGCTTCAGAGTAGGAAATAAGGAGGATTTGTAACAAATATACGAAGTGGCAAATAGATTTGCTCATCTCTAGCTGTAACAATAAATGAGTGGCACTGTTTTTCCACGCCACTTTATGATGCTTGATGTGTTGACGCGGGGCCATCATTCCAACATTAGCACCCTGGCTGCGCCTCACCTTCTGCCCACATATCCTGCATACCACCACTGTGTGATGCCTGCCTTCTGCTTTTATCAACCTGTGCACTGCTAGTGGGTTCATCACAGGTACTCCCCTGAGTTGCAGATGGTGTACGCTGGCTGCGGTTGGCTGCCGATCTCCCACTGCTTGCACCCTGCTGCCTCACAGGCACACTACCCCTCTGCTGTCTCACTGGTACACTTCCACCCTGATGTCTCACGGGCACTCTGCCATCCTTGTCCCCTGATGATGACTATGCCCCCTCTTCCCCCAGCTCCCACGTGTGATCGACTACATCATCATTTACAATGGTTTGTTCCTCACTAATGTCAACCTCAGTTGTCTCTTGCGCATGTCCCTGACCTCTCGCAACATGTGCTTCCACCCGACTGTTATCATTGGTAGTTGCACGCCTAGAGGAGTCTGTAGCGTTCAAATATATATATTTGCAGATTAAGTATGAATGATGAAGCAGGTGAACAAGATAAATGCAGCGATATATTAGACTGCCATTGAGACTAAGTCCTGATGCACAGTTATTCTATGTATATAAGAACAGATGAAGTATGAATGGCGTAGCAGGTGAACAAGAAAAATGCGGCATATATTACACCACCTGGGGGTGACTATCTGCTGATTGGCTAGATGCATGGCCTTATGGGTCATATCACATTCCCGGGCTTCTTAATTTCACTTTGTAACACGGGCAGCAGCCATTTTCGAAAAAATCAGACTTGTTACCACGAAGCGCGAGGAAATTTGGCTTTGCAGCAAATTAAATTTTTACAAAACTTCGAATTCCTCCTTGGATGTTTAAATTCAGTCAACACTAGTTACCATGAAGTGCAAATAAATGTTTTGCTTAATGAATTTTTCCTGAACTTCGGATCGAATTTCATTTCGGATGCTTCAATACCCTCAACACTCAATATAAGTGCAGACTAGATGGACCTTGTGGTCTTTTTCTGAGGTCAGTATTCTATGTTTTTATGTTTACAGTAACAGTGGTAAAAGACATTAACATTTCAACACCTTTACAGAGTGTTTCTATTACAGTGTTATCCAGCTAGCAACCCTTTATTATTACAGTTACATAGTACTAAATTTATACAGAGAGAAATAGATGTCCAGATGTTGGCTAAAACATCAAGTGGAAAAAAAGATGTTTTAGTTGACTAACAAATGTTTAATCTGACACTGGTAGGTTTGAAGTGTAATACTAATTTCAGGAAGTCTGGGAACCTGAGATATCTCTGCGCTGTATTTGTCACTGTTAGGATTATAATGAGATCATATTCTATCCAAAGCCAGACCAAGTGGAAAATTCAATTAGATGAACAAGTGCATGGTGGTTTTGCAATTAGCAAATGAGGCAGCTTTCAGGAATCCTGTGGTCTTTGGTTCATACACTAATATAAACAAGAATTATGATGTATGAAAAGAAAAAAAGAAAACCAGAAAAAAAACAATTGAACTAAACCATATTTAATTGGTCCTGAAAATAAATGTACATTAAATATCAGTTGTAATGTAAATGTAGTTGCATCTGTATTTTTGGAGCATTAAAGTGATTAACGTATTAAAGACGGTGCAGATTTACTAATCCTGTCTAATTTGTGGAGAGATACTTAATGATAAATTTGGCACATCTTTAGACGGCACATCTAGTCTAGTTTATACCAAATATTGCTTGGCTTATATTTTGGCAAAAAATTGCTCACAACCCCTGAAACTCTTTCCACGTTCCTTTAACGTCTGTTTTAATACACCAAAACTCTAGTTCAAATGTTGAGGAACTTGAAAAAAGTCATTCTTTTTGGTGTATCTGAATAATAAATGTCTAAAATGAGATGCGCCAAAATTGTGGCCCAAACAACACAATAATAGTGATGTACTTAACACATGGGACATTGGTCATATTTCTTTTGGATCCTCTTGCCTTTTTTTGGAGACTGCATGCTAGGTCCATTATAGTCAATGGGCACCATATGGTTTCCAGAAAAAGCCAAGCGTAAATGAAGGATGTCTAAGAGAAAATAAGATATAAACCACAAGTAAGGATAAAATGTAACACCAAACCCTCCCCTACCACCATAAACCAATTCATCAATATATCAAACTAAATGGTGGGGTGATGAAACCTTAAATTATAACTTTTAAAGATCCGTTAAACCGTAGTTTAAAAGTAACCACAGACATCTAAACTAGTGTGCATGCCAAACCAGTGCCTATGAAACAAAACAATGCAAAAAACAATTTGCAAAAAATATTGGTCAGTAAAACTGCAAGTTGAATGTCCTGACAGCAAACGCAATGATCCTATATGCCAGGATAAAACAAGATTAGTCTTACCAAAGCTGATAAATCAGCCAGTATTCCTGGTTTCAGAAGTGCCATGTGCTATGGCAAATAACAAGGCCTGGCGATACAGTATTATGCTCACCCTAGAATGCCCTATCAAGGCAATTTTGACCTAAAAGACCTTCTAAAACAGTCATCACTCTGATAAGGGCAGCACCATCCAGAACCTTGGTCCGTGACTATGCCAATGCAGCATAGGAAGTAAACACTCCGAGAACCAAAATATAGACACAGCAGAGGCAGCGTGCAGGACCAGGGCAGTGGGGATCCAATAATTATGAATTTTCTGTTTCAGCAGTTGTCCATAAGCATTATTATCATTATTACCGGAAAACTCTATAAGGTAAGGTTTCATTACCTCATCATTTGGTTTGAGATATTGATGTATGGAAGGGAAACTCAAGTGTAGATGATGGCTGTGGAATAGGACATAACAATTTCTTAGTGCTGCTGGTACCTCATTCTGACAATCAGCAAACATTACACGACTCAGACATTGATAGCATATCTAAGTCAAATTTTATTAATGTCTTTACAAGAATCCCCTCTTCAAAGAGGACTTGTCATTTTCTGGTACAACTCCAAAAGGCTGCATACCTTTGTAGGTACATTTTCCATGAATCAGGAAGTGCTTTTCTTTTCTAGCTTCTCTTGTTCAACTGCTATATGTGCCATTGGTCTTAAGCCTGGTTGCAGTGGATTTTCATGTAGGCAGTGTCAATGAAATTTCCCCTCAACAATTGACTCTGGACACTGGGGACCAGTCACCTGACAATTCACTGCTTTTGGGCACCAAAACTATTGGCACTGATGTTGCGCCTGAGTAGCTGAATGGTAGAGGCTACAAGAATAAAAAAAAAAGAGTCACTGGTGATGCAGCTGCAAAAGATTACTGCCTTTGGGAATTCTATGAGGATATGACAAGTTCTCTTCAGACAATGAAGTTATATTTATTGTCTGTATCTGGATGAAACTGGTTTGAAAACAAGAAAACACATTTTTGAATGGTGCAGTAGAAGTCAGTACTGCACTGAAATACATAGAAAGTAATAGAATGGACGTACCTGATTGCGGATGCAAATAGGGGAGTCATGGTGTCATGAAGCCTCTATTTGCATGTGCAAGAGGTGTTAATAAGTAAACTTACCTGACATCAGGTGGAGTGGAACAGCCTGTTCCTCGAGGAGAAGGAAGCATCTTGATTGGAGGAGTCCCTGAAGATCTCGCGGAGGTACCTATAAAAGAAAGGGAAACAGTTAGTGCTGCGCATTCACGCAGCGACAGCACAGAAGATCAGACCTACCATGGAAGACCTCCTCAAGCAGCTTATAAACAAAGCTGAATCAAGAGGAGGTGAAACCTGGCTAAAGAAATGTCTACAACTAGACTTACCTTCCGACCAAGATGATCTGCGATCCATTGATCCGGTCTGCGCTGCAGTCCCTTGGCTGAGCGCAGAGCCGGCTGCCTCAGATGACATCATCGCTGTGCAGCTGCACAGCGATGCTCCGCTCTCACCTCCTCCTTCAAAGAGATCCAGGAAGGAGAAAAAGGCTTTTTCTCCCCCACAGATACCTTCAAGGAAGAAAGGCTTAACTTCTGCGCCATCAGGCGCGAGAAGCAGAGACAGCCATCGCCATGCAGCTGCCCAACGGTCTCCAACAGCTGCCAGAAGAAAACATCGCAGCAAGCTGAACGAGACAACTGCCGTTAATCTTCAGGAGGGTGAGCAGTTTAACCCTTCACATACATCAAAAAGTGACTGCTATTTGCAGTGCACTGAGCCCCCTGCAAAAGACAATTTTAACAACCCTTTTAATTTTCCTACAGAAAAAATTCAAATGTTTAAAGATTTCCTTTCCTTTTTATCTTTTAATGAAACTAACAAAAATCCTATGTCAGTTTGGTCTGTCACGGACAGTCACTCTGACGTAGTGAGTCAAAAAGAATTAGAAATCATTAACGCTAACCCTCAGTTTATTGATAAATCTACTAATTATTCCAAAGAAAAAACTTTTATTCCTACATTAGACTCTAGTGGGATAAAAGAGACCGCTTTAAAGGAAGTAATGACGTGTCAGATTTCTCCTCTTGGATTTCATCTTACACGTCAAATTAAAGAGAAAATTTGGAATAAAGAGTATATTGATATTTTTACCCTTCTACCTTCAGCTAAAGATAATTTAAAATCTGATAAAAAAGACGAGGAATATGATAAGAAAAGAATTCACCAAAAATCTTTTTATAATTGGCTCCAAGCGTTCAGCATTTACGCTGCGGTTATAGGTGAAAAACACCCAAATTTATGCAGTGGTCTTTTCCACCATCAAGACAGCATCCTTGAGGCCCACAAGAACTTTGGAGGTACAGCGTGGCTAAACTACGACGAATCTTTTCGTCAGAAATTAGCGGTTTATCCTGAATTAAATTGGGGATCTAAGGATGTGGGCCTCTGGATAAACTTGATGTTACCCCAAAGGAATAGTAGTTTTCGTACTCAATTCAACAAAAAAGGCATCTGCTTTGCTTTTAATGAGTCAAACTGCAAATGGCAAAACAACTGTAAATATAAGCACGAATGTAGTTTCTGTTCCGGCTCTCACTCAGCTACCAAATGTTACAAAAAACAAAATTGGCAAAATGCCAAGAGCACCGAGCCTAATAGAGCAGGTGACTCCTCTGAACATTCCAAGAATCATTCAATGTTTAGGATTTTATCCAAACAAAATGATGTCTCTAATCCTAATTGACAGTTTTAAGCTTGGTTTTTACGTTCCGCCTTTTGAAGGTACAGGTTGTTCTATAGTACCCAATTTAAAATCCGTTAACCTAAATACAAATGCAGTACAAGAAAAAATTGAAAAGGAAATTCTTGAAAATCGAGTAGCTGGTCCCTTTAACTCCCCACCTTTTAAGAACTTCCGTTTATCTCCGCTAGGTTTAGTACCAAAAAAGGAGCCAAATAGTTATAGATTAATCCATCATCTATCCTACCCCAAACATAATTCTTTAAACGATTTAATTGATAAAGAGGTTACTTCAGTTCATTACGCCTCTTTTGACAATGCTTTGTCTTTACTAAAAAAGGCTGGTAGGTTTTCCCTATTAGCTAAAACAGACATTAAATCAGCATTTCGGCTTTTGCCGGTATCACCTGAAGGATATAACTCCCTAGGTTTTCATTTCAAGGACAAATTTTACTACGATAAGGCCCTCCCTATGGGCTTCTCCTTGTCATGTTTCTATTTCGAAGCCTTCTCCTCATTTTTACAATGGATGGTAGAATGCCACTGCAATGGAGGTTATGTGTTACACTACCTCGATGACTTCTTATTTATAGGTGAACACAGGTACCAACAATTGTATAAAATTACTTCAAACATTCAAAAATGTAGCTACATATTTCAATGTACCTCTAGCAGAAGAAAAAACGGTTTACCCAATTGAAGTTATTACCTTCCTGGGTATTGCTATAGATACCACAAGGATGGAATTTAGAATACCTGCTGAAAAAATCCATTCGTCCTGCCTATTGTTAAACAGATTATTGTTATCAAAAAAGACAACCTTGAAACATCTACAATCTGCCCTGGGATCTTTAAATTTTATTACCAGAGTAATTCCCATGGGCAGAGTCTTTTCAAAAAGATTGTACGCCGCTACTAGAGGTTTAAAATCTCCTTTCTCTCATATACGCTTAACAAAACCGTTAAAAGATGATATAAAAATTTGGTTAAAATTTTTAGATTCTTACAACGGTAGAACCATTTGGCAGGAAGATTTCGTAGATAACGATTCCTTACTGCTATATACAGACGCTGCTGGTTCAATCGGATATGGAACTATTTTTGGTAACCAATGGTCAGCCGAAAAATGGCCTTCACACTGGTTAGAACAACCATTTATAAAAAACATTGTATTTCTGGAACTATTCCCAGTTTTAATAGCTTTATCAATTTGGAGTAATGAGTTCAAAAACAGACGTATTTTAATCAACTCTGACAACAAAGGAGTTGTATTTGCATTAAATTGCTTATCAGCCAAATCCCAAGAGGTAATAAATGTACTGAGATTGATTACTCTTACTTGTCTTCACAACAATATATGGTTAAAAGCAAAATATTTGGAAGGTAAAAATAATATTATAGCGGATTCTTTATCTCGACAGAACTTTACGATATTCAGAAAATTGGTACCAAATGCAGCAGAGACGGGAATTCCTTGCCCCCGACATCTTTGGGAAGAGATATGGAACTGATTAATGAGTTACTATCTAAATCAGTAGCTCAAAATACATGGGCTGCGTACGTAGCTGCATGGAACATGTGGAAAAAATTTTGTATGGTTAACGGTTTAAAAAATTCGGATAAGAATTCAAATAACATTATATTGTTCTGCCTAGATCTTTTTAAAACAGGTAGGAAACCTGGATATATTCAAAAAATATTGTCAGGTGTTTCATTTTTTCAAAAAATTTTCAATGTTGAACCCACAACTTCCAGCTTTTTATTAAAACAAATCATTAAAGGCATGAAAAGTAATAGAGTTATGTTAGCTAGAACCAGGCCAATTTCGTTAAATTTATTAGAAACATTCTTGTCTTACTTACCAATGTTATGTTCCTCTAGTTATGAGGCCTTTCTTTTCAAAGCGGCATTTCTAGTTGCATTTTTCGGAGCTCTTCGTATCAGCGAATTCACTGCAACAAATAGAAATAGTCAAGCTCCGTTAATGATTAATGATTTATCTTTGTTCAAAGATCATTTAATTTTACTAATAAAAAGATCAAAATCTGACCAAACAGCAAAAGGTTCACATATTAGATTACACTCTTTCTATTCTAATAATCTCTGTCCGGTTTTAGCCTTTAAGAACTGGCTATCAGTCAGATCCCTTGCAATAGGACCATTATTTATGCATTCAGACCTCAGTCCGCTCACTAAATTTCAATTTAATTTTATATTAAAAAAAATGCAAAGAAAAAGCAGGATTTAGTAAAGAAAAAATATCCTCACACTCATTCAGAATTGGCGCTGCCACCTTAGCTGCAGAATTGGGTCTTAACAGGAATACCATAAAGAAAATTGGTAGATGGTCATCTAACCGATATAAGATTTATATTAGACCTGAATTATCATTATCTTCTTTCAGATACCCAGAAGTGCGTCTGGATAATCGGAAATGAAATTATTGAAGAAGCCAAAAAGAGATCCCTCTTCAGATTTAAATCGGACTCTTTAGGTTTTCAGGATAATTTTAAGATAATTTGGTTGAATAAGGTCCAATTGAGAGCGAAATATTTTTTTTCATGAATGCCTGTTAAAGCTAAAAAACTTTCCTCCTCCAAACATTTTAATTGTACATACAGGATCTTTTGAAGTAGGCAGATCAAAAACGCACGAATTAATTAGTGAAATAAAAAACATGTTTACTCAATTACACACTAGGTTGCCAAATACTAAACTAATTTTTTCCGAAATTATCCCCCGTTATAATTGGAATGCAAAAAATATGGCATTTTTGGAAAAAATTCGTATAAGAATTAATAAAAAATTAGAAAAATTCATGTATTCCGTTAATGGAAAATCTTACAGACATGAGGAGCTCGAAGGTTTTTCTGTTGGTCTTTACGAAGAGTGTAATATCCTGTCCGGAATTGGGCAAGATATATTAGTAGTTGGTTTACAAAATATGATCGAAGTAGGTCACGGGGCTTTTTAGCCATACAGCAGGCTATATGGCGTTATGGGTAAAGTCACCCTTTTAGGGTGGACTACTGGAAGTATGAATTGGTAATATTTAAGTATATAATTACTTGGTAACACTATGCACCGTGGCCTGTACCAACCAAATAATATTTATTATTATTAATTTAATTTAATAAATTATATTATTCAATTTATATGTGTTCATGATAGATCATTATTTGATATCTTGGATTCTATGACACCATGGACGTACCTGATTGCGGATGCAAATAGGGGAGTCATGGTGTCATGAAGCCTCTATTTGCATGTGCAAGAGGTGTTAATAAGTAAACTTACCTGACATCAGGTGGAGTGGAACAGCCTGTTCCTCGAGGAGAAGGAAGCATCTTGATTGGAGGAGTCCCTGAAGATCTCGCGGAGGTACCTATAAAAGAAAGGGAAACAGTTAGTGCTGCGCATTCACGCAGCGACAGCACAGAAGATCCCCACCCACCCACCCCTCTTTTTGTCACGGTACTTAGTGAAAGGGTAAAGTCACCCTTTTAGGGTGGACTACTGGAAGTATGAATTGGTAATATTTAAGTATATAATTACTTGGTAACACTATGCACCGTGGCCTGTACCAACCAAATAATATTTATTATTATTAATTTAATTTAATAAATTATATTATTCAATTTATATGTGTTCATGATAGATCATTATTTGATATCTTGGATTCTATGACACCATGTGATATACTCCTAAGCAATATCCCCATACGTATTTCGACCTTGTAGATCTTGATTTTTGTTTCATGTTAATTTGTGGGAAATGCACAAAGTACTGAGGGGTATAACTTTTGACATGCATCACATGGGATGCAGTGTTGCAAGGCCCACCAGAAGACCAGGGACACCAAGCCACACCCAAGCGTTGAAAAAAAAAGAACAGTGAGAACAATCATATTATATCTTTTCTTTAGGATATGTTATATTCAGGCTCAAACTAGCCCACAGGGGAACATGTGAATCCCCCCCCATGAGCACTTCAACAGGGTGGGCCCCTAGTCCCCCAAACTATTCACAAGTGGCACATGATGCAGTACACAAAATGCACTGCACACACATTCAGTGGAAATTATTTATCACACTATGTGTTTATTATTATAGATGCATTCAGTGGCTGAGATGACTTCTTGATACAGAGTCAGGCCAGCCATAATTATTAGAGATGAGCGAGCACTAAAATGCTCGGGTGCTCGTTATTCGAGACAAACTTTTCCCAATGCTCGGGTGCTCGTTTCGAGTAATGAACCCCATTGAAGTCAATGGGAGACTCGAGCATTTTTTGCAGGGGACCAAGGCTCTGCCTAGGGAAGGCTGGGTGAAAACCTGGAAACTTCAGAAAATGATGGAAACACCACGGAAATGGACAGGAAACAGCAGGGGAAGCATGCATGGATGCCTCTGAGGCTGCCTAATCCCACCATTACCCCAAATTCTCCTGCAACAGCCTGGTGGTTACCCTCATGGCAATTGTGCTCACCCAGACCAAGAAAGGCGAGGCACATGCCCATCACATGTTAGGGAAGCACCCAACTAGGTGCAACGAAGGTCCATCACCCATGCCCATTCTGGCACTGCTCTCCTATCCCCAGCCACACGATGCAGGCATAAGCATGACACAGCATTGCGGTGACACCAACAAGTTAGATGAGGTAGCAGGTGAGCCACCCAAAAATTTAGCCTGACGCAGCATGGCGGTGACAACAGAGTGACCGAGTGACACTGCGGGAGCAGGCGAACCACATAAACATTTTTTGTGGCCCTGTATGGCGGCGGTGACAGCAGAGTGACTGAGTTAGTATGCGCTAGCTGGTGAAGCACCCAAAAATTTAGCCTGACACAGCATGGCGGTTACACCACCAATGACTTTGTCCGACTGAGAATGCAGTGAAATGGCTTTTGTTGAGCCTCCAAAAAATTTTTTCTTTTCGGAGTATATAAAGTTGACCCTCAGAATTTTTTTTTTTAAATGTCGGTACTTGCGCCTCCTGAAAAAGTGTTTTGGACTGTCTGTTTGACGCTCCTGAAACATTGTTTTACACTGTCTGTAGTTGACACAAAAATTGTTTGGAGAGAGGGCCTGTAGGTTGGCATCCAGAAAAAGTGTTTAGAGAGAGGGCCTGTAGGTGGACCTTCGGAAAAATTGTTTGGAGAAAGGGCCTGTAGGTGGACCGCCAGAAAAATTGTTTAGAGAGAGGGCCTGTAGGTGGCCCTCCGGAAAAATTGTTTGGAGAGAGGGCCTGTAGGGGGCCCTCCGGAAAAATTGTTTAGAGAGAGGGCCTGTAGGTGGACCTCCAGAAAAATTGTTTAGAGAGAGGGCCTGTAGGTGGACCTCCGGAAAAATTGCTTGGAGAGAGGACCTGTAGGTGGACCTCCAGAAAAATTGTTTAGAGAGAGGGCCGGTAGGTGGACCTCCAGAAAAATTGTTTGGAGAAAGGGCCTGTAGGTGGACCTCCGGAAAAATTGTTTAGAGAGAGGGCCTGTAGGTGGCCCTCTGGAAAAATTGTGGTAAAAGAGTGCCAGTTGGACCTCTAAAAAATTGCGTTTTTTGGGTCAGCGTTAGGCAAAGACGACAAGGAGGAGGAGGAGTAGAAAAGAGGAATCGGATACATAAGTAATGTTAATCTTTAGCTGCTTTCCCCCAGAGGAGATTTGAATTCCAGTGAAATCCAGGCTTTGTTCATTTTAATAAGCGTCAGCCTGTCAGCGCTGTCAGTTGACAGGTGTATACGCTTATCGGTGATGACACCACCAGCTGCACTGAATACCCGCTCTGACAGCACGCTAGCGTCAGGGCAGGCCAGCACCTCCAAGGCGTACAGCGCCAGTTCAGGCCACGTGTCCAGCTTTGAAACCCAGTAGATGTATGGAGCAGAGTGATCGGTCCGGACGTTGGTATGGTCAGCTAGGTACTCCCTCACCATATTTCTGTACAGCTCCCCCCTACTCTGCCTAGACTGGGGACAGGTGACAGTGTCTTGCTGGGGTGACATAAAACTGGCAAAGGCCTTGGAGAGCGTTCCCCTGCCAGTGCTGGACAAGCTGCCTGCTCGCCTCCTCTCCCCCGCTACTTGGCCCACAGAACCATGCCCTCTGCAGCTAGCGGCGTCAGATGGGAAGGATTGTTTCAGCTTGTGCACCAGGGCCTGTTGATATCTATTCACTCTCATACCCCTTTCCTCTACAGGGATGAGAGTGGAAAGGTTCTGCTTGTACCGTGGGTCCAGGAGAGTGAACACCCAGTAATCGGTGTTTGAAAAAATGCTTCTAACGTGAGGGTCACGGGATAGGCAGCCTAACATGAAGTCTGCCATGTGCGCCAGAGTCCCAACACGCAAGAATTTCCTCTCCTCACTGGCCTGACTCTCCATTTCCTCCTCCTCCAAGTCCTCCTCTTCAGCCCATACACGCTCAAGAGTTAAGAAGGACTGAGCACTGGTACCCTCTTCTGTCTCGCCGACATTCTCCTTTTCTTCCTCCTCATCCTCATCCCCCTCCTCCGATACGCGCTGAGAAACAGACTGGAGGGTGCTCTGGCTATCAAGCGACGTATCTTCCTCCACCGTCTCTTGTGACAAGCCCAAAGCATCCGACTTCATGCTGAGCAGTGAGTTTTTCAACAGGCAAAGCAGCGGGATGGTGAGGCTGATAATGGCTGCATCGCCGCTGACCATCTGTGTTGACTCCTCAAAGTTGCTCAACACCTGGCAGATATCAGACATCCACGTCCACTCCTCATTGTAGACTTGAGGAATCTGAGTGACCTAACTACCAGTTCTGGTGGAAGTTGACATCTGCCAGTCTACAATCGCTCTGCGCTGCTAGTAAACTCTGGATAAAATGTTTAATGTCGAATTCCATCTTGTGGGCACGTCGCACAACAGTCGGTGAGCGGGCAGTTGTAGGCAGCACTGCGCTGCCCTGAGAGTTGCAGCATTTGTGGTTGACTTGCGGAAATGCCCACAGATGCGGCGCACCTTGTTGAGCAAATCAGACAGATTGGGATATGTCTTGAGGAACCGCTGAACTATGAGATTGAACACGTGGGCCAGGCATGGCACATGTGTCAGTCTGCCGAGTTGCAGAGCCGCCACCAGATTACGCCCGTTGTCACACACAACCATGCCTGGCTTGAGGTTCAGCGGTGCCAGCAACAGATTGGTCTGCGCCGTGATGCCCTGTAACAGCTCTTGGGCGGTGTGCCTTTTGTCACCTAAGCTCAGCAGTTTGAGAACCGCCTGCTCAACTTACCCACGGCACTGCTGCTGCACCTAGAGCTACCGACTGAAGGTGCCGTGCCCACGGATGGTAATTCGGAGGAGGAGGTGGAGGCGGAGGAGGGGTCGGAGGAGGAGGCATAGTACGTCTGAGAGACCGTGACCGAGGTAGGCCCCGCAATCCTCGGTGTGGGCAGTACATGAGCGGCCCCAGGGTCATTCTCGATCCCAGCCTCCACCAAGTTAACCCAATGTGCCGTCAGTGAGATATAGTGTCCCTGCCCGGCAGCACTTGTCCACGTGTCCGTGGTTAGGTGGACCTTCTCAGAAACTGTGACACGTTCTGGTGTAGGGCTGGGACGGCACATCGGGAAAAATAGTGGCGGCTGGGGACCGAATACCGAGGGGCAGCCACGACCATGAGATTGCGAAAGGCCTCGGTCTCTACCAGCCTATAGGGCAGCATCTCCAGGCTACGTCCACGTCCACTCCTCATTGTAGACTTGAGGAATCTGAGTGACCTAACTACCAGTTCTGGTGGAAGTTGACATCTGCCAGTCTACAATCGCTCTGCGCTGCTAGTAAACTCTGGATAAAATGTTTAATGTCGAATTCCATCTTGTGGGCACGTCGCACAACAGTCGGTGAGCGGGCAGTTGTAGGCAGCACTGCGCTGCCCTGAGAGTTGCAGCATTTGTGGTTGACTTGCGGAAATGCCCACAGATGCGGCGCACCTTGTTGAGCAAATCAGACAGATTGGGATATGTCTTGAGGAACCGCTGAACTATGAGATTGAACACGTGGGCCAGGCATGGCACATGTGTCAGTCTGCCGAGTTGCAGAGCCGCCACCAGATTACGCCCGTTGTCACACACAACCATGCCTGGCTTGAGGTTCAGCGGTGCCAGCAACAGATTGGTCTGCGCCGTGATGCCCTGTAACAGCTCTTGGGCGGTGTGCCTTTTGTCACCTAAGCTCAGCAGTTTGAGAACCGCCTGCTCAACTTACCCACGGCACTGCTGCTGCACCTAGAGCTACCGACTGAAGGTGCCGTGCCCACGGATGGTAATTCGGAGGAGGAGGTGGAGGCGGAGGAGGGGTCGGAGGAGGAGGCATAGTACGTCTGAGAGACCGTGACCGAGGTAGGCCCCGCAATCCTCGGTGTGGGCAGTACATGAGCGGCCCCAGGGTCGGATTCGGTCCCAGCCTCCACCAAGATAACCCAATGTGCCGTCAGTGATATATAGTGTCCCTGCCCGGCAGCACTTGTCCACGTCTCTGTGGTTAGGTGGACCTTCTCAGAAACAGCGTTGGTCAGGGCACGGATGATGTTCTGTGACACGTGCTGGTGTGATGGGACGGCACATCGGGAAAAATAGTGGCGGCTGGGGACCGAATACCGAGGGGCAGCCACCGCCAAGAGATTGCGAAAGGCCTCGGTCTCTATCAGCCTATAGGGCAGCATCTCCAGGCTCAGCAATTTGGAGATGTGGACGTTGAGGGCTTGGGCATGTGGGTGGGTGGAACTGTATTTCCTCTTGCGCTCCAGCGTCTGCTGTAAAGACAGCTGAACGCTGCGCAGGGACACATTGGTGGACGCTGTGGAGGATTGTGGAGGCGAAGGTATGGTTTTCCGGCGGAAGGCGCTCGTGCCGGGGTCCTGGGCAGGGGGTTGACTAGCAGAGGCAGCGAGTGACACAGGGGAAGGAGCAGTGGTGGGACCCGCAGGAGGTGAACGGCCTTGATTCCATTGAGTGGGGTGTTTAACACTTATATGCCTGCGCATGCTGGTGGTGGTTAGGCTAGCAGTGGTGGCACCCCTGCTAATCCTGGTGTGGCACAGGTTGCACACCACAGTCCGTCAGTCATCCTCACTTTCTTTAAAGAACCTCCATACTTGCGAACATCTAGGCCTCGCCACGGGAACTTCACTACGTGAAACAGTTGCTGCTGATGCACCAGCTCTGGCCCTGCTTCTCCCTCTGGCCACACCACTGCCTCTTCCAACCTGTTCTGGTGCAGCACTCGCCTCCTCCTCAGAAGTCTTCACTCGGCTTATCAACCCAGCTTGGGTCAGTCACCTCGTCATCCTCCGATTCCTCAGTCTGCTCCCCCCTCGGACTTCCTGCCCTGACAACAACTTCACCACTGTCTGACAACCGTGTCTCCTCATCGTCTGACACCTCTTTACAAACTTCTTCCACTAACTCAACATTGTCATCATCATCACCCACAGACTGCGACCGTTGGAAAACTTGGGCATCGGGAACGAGGTCAGCAGCAACCTGAGAAGTGGTTTGTGACTCTGGGAAGGGTCCAGAAAACAGTTCCTGAGAGTATGCCGGATCGCATTCCAAATTTTCCTGGGAGGGGGCAGACTTGGGGAAAGGAGGTTGAGGTGGAGGAGCCAGAGGAGTGCTCCCTTGGGTAACGTGGGTGGACTGCGTGGAAGACTGACTGGTGGACAAATTACTTGAAGCATTGTCCGCAATCCACAACATCAGCTGTTCGCACTGTTGTGGTTTCAACAGTCCTCTACCACGTGTCCCTGTAAGTTGAGACATGAAGCTAGGGAGTGTAGCTCTGCGGCGTTCCCCTGCTCCCTCATCAGCAGGTACTGTCTCACCATGCCCAGGACCATGGCCTCTGCCTCCTGCAGTAATTGAATGCCCACTCCCACTCCCTCGTCCTCGACCCTTAGCCCTGGGGTTCAACATTTTCTGTATATAAGTGTATTATATGAAAAAAAAATGGGCCTTCTGTACTGAAACCCACAAACTTGTTCAATCTGAACAAGTTAATATATAGCAACGTACCGTGCAGTATGGAGCAATTACACTGAAACTATTAGATTAGGCAGACTTGGTCTGCTTAATTGCAACCCAGACAAATGTCGCACAGAGATTTTTGTAATGTAGCTGTATCAGTGAGAGCAAAATACCTTTTTTTAATTATGTGACGTACAGAATGTGTCGCCTGGACAGAAAATACGGATTGTGCTTTGTATATAGGTGGATAAGTTAGAGCAAAATTACGTATGTTATTATGTACCGTGCAGTATGGAGCAATTACACTGAAACTATTAGATTTGACAGACTTGGTCTGCTTAATTGCAACCCAGACAAATGTTGCACAGAGATTTTTGTAATGTAGCTGTATCAGTGAGAGCAAAAGACCGTTTTTAATTAAGTGACGTACAGAATGTGTCACCTGGACAGAAAATACGGATTGTGGTTTGTGGTGACTGGACAGCTGAACTGTGACACACAGAATGGTTCCACACAGCTGTATGAAATGGATTTGTATCACTGAGATAAAACAACAAAAAAACTATTTATTTTTATTTTTATTTTTTTTATTTTTAGATATATATATTTTTTTTAACGTGACGTGCAGAAAATATCAGAGAGCAAACTCAGCCCCTGCTGACTGTGGCTATTTTGACTGCAACCCAGAAAAATGTTGCACTCAGATTTTTCTAATGTAGCTGTATCAGTGAGAGCAAAAGACTTTTTTTAATTATGTGACGTACAGTATAGGTCACCTGGACAGAAAATACGGATTGTGGTTTGTGGTGACTGGACAGCTGAACTATGACACACTGAATGGTTCCACACAGCTGTATGAAATGTATTTGTATTACTGAGATAAAACAACAAAAAAACTTTTTTATTTTATTTTATTTTTTTATTTTTATTTTTTCTATATTTTTTTTTAAAGTGACGTGCAGAAAATATAAGAGAGCAAAATCCCTGCTGACTGTGGCTATTTTGACTGCAACCCAGACAAATGTCGCACAGAGATTTTTATAATGTAGCTGTATCAGTGAAAGCAAAAGACCGTATTTAATTACGTGACGTACAGTATAGGTCAACTGGACAGAAAATACGGATTGTGGTTTGTGGTGAGTGGACAGCTGAACTGTGACACACAGAATGGTTCCACACAGCTGTATGAAATGGATTTGTATCACTGAGATAAAACAATAAAAAAAAAAATTGTCATATATGGCGATAGCTGCACTACTAGTGCCAGCCAGCCCGGCCAGGAGACAAAAAAAAGTATCTTGTAGCCCTTAGAAGGGCTGTTGGGTTCTTTTGATATCACTCCTGCCTAACAGAGAACTAAATCCAGGCCCTAACACTCTCCCTGAAACGCAGCAGATCTGTCCCTAATGACATCCAGACAGCATCTGAGCCGAGCACCGCGGGCAGTCACTAGTATATTCCAGGGTCACCTGATCAGACCAGCCAACCCCTGCTATCGACATGTAGGGGCCCCATGTGATGCTGGGTGTACCGCAGAGTCTCCTGGCTTGTGATTGGCTGAGTTTATAGGCGCCAAAAATTCAAAATGCGGGAGATGCCATTTCCTCGAGCATGGCGAGATGCTCGTCCGAGCATCGAGCACGTACGAGTACCGTAATGCTCGAACGAGCACCAAGCTCGGACGAGCATGCTCGCTCATCTCTAATTATTATCTTTCCCCAGGGACCTGCCCACTCGAAATCTCTGCAGAGGCCCCGTAATAAATCATCTTGTAGTGTCTTGCTGCCACTGTATTTGCAGGTAATATTTGTGTGTAGCTGTACAGTGGGCCTTAGACACCCCAGTCCAACACATGTTATATTTGGTCTCTATCATTTTGATGCCAATGAAAGTGGACATGCACATGCTTTGTATAGTGATAGGGTGACCCACATAATTATTTTCTCTGGTGAGAAAGAAACTCTAATCCATCAATAACTAGAAGTAGGGATAAGCGAATCGACTTAGCATGAAACATCTGAAGTCGATTCCCATAAAACTTTGTTTGAATACTGTACGGTACAAGGGCTCCATACAGTATTAGAATGTATTGGCTCTTATGAGCCAAAGTTAGGACGGGTAATAACTTCAAAAATTAATTTCTACTATCAAAAACCTTTACCGAACTTATGTTCGGTTCTAGGTTACCACTTGGAACCGAAACCGAGTTCAGGAAAAGGTTTTTAACAGTAGAAATTATTTTTCGAAGTTATTACCCGAAGTCTCGCGAGACATCGCAAAGTAATAACTTTGGCTCATCTGAGCTAATACATTTTAATACTGTTCTGAGTACCCGCTCCATACAGTATTCAAACAAAGTTTTATGCGAATCGACTTCGGATGCTTCATCCAAAGTCGATTCATTCATCCCTAACTAGAAGTAATAAATGTTATCTTAGAATTAGCGGCTCTCACAAAATATAGCTAAGTGATCAACACTGCATGAAATCAACAGGCTGCTAGTTGCTTTGAAATAGTTAAGTTTCAAAATGGGGTATCTGAGATGTTTCCATACATTATTTATTTTTGAATATTTGTGTTTTAAATGGTTATACTCTGAGAACTTTTAAAGGTTGGTGATTTCAGATGGAAAAGTGCTTACATTTTAAATCTCTTGGGCGAAATTAAATATATATTTTTAATAATAAAAATCAATACATACTGTGAATGAACTGCGTGGTTTTATATTACGGTGGGAATTCAGGGAGACAACAAAGAGCATCAAAGGACTCTCATCCGATAATAAATCATGGTGACATGGGCTTCAATCTTCTGACCATTAACTGAAGGGTTCGTAGTGCTGATAATGTGAAATCTTCTCTTTATCAATTTTAGGGGAAAATGCTCTAGATTTACGCTTACATTAGTTCCACTCATGAATTTCACCCATTGGCAACCACAAGGGATCTCTAACATGACCGTAAAGTTTTACTGGTCAGACATATGCCAAAAGAGTGTTTAGCATCATGTCATCGTCATACAAATTATCCTACGGTTTACTAGTTTAACTATACTTTTCTTATGACTTTCAGTGGCATTATTTTAAGCATAGCACACAACCAAAACATTGGGTAGAGCATTTTTCACCCAGCAGTCATTCTCTTAAAGATTTTGTTGAGTGGGGATATGAGTGCTGAGACCCCACTAATCTCTAGAACGAGGAAAGAGTTCCCTCATAGCACATCCTCTCTCTTTGCTGCAAGAGATGGAAGAGAAACAGGCACATAAACTTTCTATTGTCTGTCTCACTTTGTCTCCCGCTTACCATGCAAGCGCATCTCTCTCCTCGTTCAAAGTTTTTGAACAAAGACCACTGGAAGAACATGAAAAGGAGAATAATGATCGAAAATATTCATAATATTTTATGATATATTTATATATATATTCAGCATAAAAAACTGTGAATATTTTCGCTCTTTATTCTCATGTTAACGTTCTTCTAGTTATCTTTGCTAGGTTTCTTAAAGGGGTTATCCGGGTTCAGAGCTGAACCCCGACATACCCTTAATTTCACCCAGGCATCCTGCCTGATGTTAGCATCGGAGCATCTCCTGCTCCGATGCGCTCCCTTTCCCTGCGCTGGATAGTGCAGGGCAAGGGCACTTTTGTTTGTAAACACACAGTGTGTTCGGTGACGTCACCGGCTCTAATGGGCCGGCTTTAGCGCAGCCCTAGCCGTTTTACTGGCTAGGGCAACGTTAAAGCCCGCCCATCAGTGCAGGTGATGTCACCGGGCTCACTGCTGGGCGGAAGCCTCCGCCTGGCAGAGCCCGGTTCTTCACTGGAACCGGGCTAAATGCCTTTGCCCTGCCCGATTTAGCGTAGGGCAAAGTAGGGCATTGGAGCATGAAATGCTCCAATGCTAACATCAGGCAGGCTGCCTGGGTGAAATTAAGGGTATGTCTGGGTTCACCTCTTCACCCGGACAACCCCTTTAATCCACCCCATCATTCTCGCTCACTGTACCTCATGTCTTATTAGGTAGGACTTTTGCTTGCAGGATCATGTAGAAGCTGTACATGTTAATTATTATTGATCGAATCAAAGTTCATGAAATGATCTGAATTTCAGGAAAAAATTTGATTCACTACTAACCCGACTTTCCCTGTGCTTTGTGGAAACTAATTAATTTTCCTTAAAATGGCTGTAAAAAAAAAAGTACATTCCTCATCCATTTGAGCGCAAAAAAGCCCTCTTGCTTCATGATATTGCGCAAAATCTTGTGCATGGTGATACATGACGTCACCAAGCTGGCCGATGTGATGACATCATCACATACAGTACAGACCAAAAGTTTGGACACACCTTCTCATTCAGAGTTTTCTGTGTTTTCATGACTATGAAAATTGTAGATTCGCACTGAAGGCATCAAAACTATGAATTAACACATGTGGAATGATATACTTAACAAAAAAGTGTGAAACAACTGTAAATATGTCTTATATTCTAGGTTCTTCAAAGTAGCCACCTTTTGCTTTGATTACTGCTTTGCACACTCTTGGCATTCTCTTGATGAGCTTCAAGAGGTAGTCACCTGAAATGGTTTTCACTTCACAGGTGTGCCCTGTCAGGTTTAATACGTGGGATTTCTTGCCTTATAAATGGGGTTGGGACCATGAGTTGTGTTGGGCAGAAGTCAGGTGGATACACAGCTGATAGTCCTACTGAACAGACTGTTAGAATTTGTATTATGGCAAGAATAAAGCAGCTAAGTAAAGAAAAATGAGTGGCCATCATTACTTTAAGAAATTAAGGTCAGTCAGTCCGAAAAATTGGGAAAACTTTGAAAGTGTCCCCAAGTGCAGTCGCAAAAACCATCAAGCGCTACAAAGAAACTGGCTCACATGAGGACCGCCCCAGGAAAGGAAGACCAAGAGTCACCTCTGCTGCGGAGGATAAGTTCATCCGAGTCACCAGCCTCAGAAATTGCAGGTTAACAGCAGCTCAGATTAGAGACCAGGTCAATGTCACACAGAGTTCTAGCAGCAGACACATCTCTACAACAACTGTTAAGAGGAGACTGTGTGCAGCAGGCCTTCATGGTAAAATAGCTGCTAGGAAACCACTGCTAAGGACAGGCAACAAGCAGAAGAGACTTGTTTGGCTAAAGAACACAAGGAATGGACATTAGACCAGTGGAAATCTGTGCTTTGGCCTGATGAGTCCAAATTTTAGATCTTTGGTTCCACCACCGTGTCTTTGTGCGACGCAGAATAGGTGAACGGATGGACTCTACATGCCTGGTTCCCACCGTGAAGGAGGAGGTGTGATGGTGTGGGGGTGCTTTGCTGGTGACACTGTTGGGGATTTATTCAAAATTGAAGGCATACTGAACCAGCATGGCTACCACAGCATCTTGCAGCGGCATGCTATTCCATCCGGTTTGCGTTTAGTTGGACCATCATTTATTTATCAACAGGACAATGACCCTAAACACACCTCCAGGCTGTGTAAGGGCTATTTGACCAAGAAGGAGAGTGATGGGGTGCTACGCCAGATGACCTGGCCTCCACAGTCACCAGACCTGAACCCAATCCAGATGGTTTGGGGTGAGCTGGACCGCAGAGTGAAGGCAAAAGGGCCAACAAGTGCTAAGCATCTCTGGGAACTCCTTCAAGACTGTTGGAATACCATTTCAGGTGACTATCTCTTGAAGTTCATCAAGAGAATGCCAAGAGTGTGCAAAGCAGTAATCAAAGCAAAAGGTGGCTACTTTGAAGAACCTAGAATATAAGACATATTTTCAGTTGTTTCACACTTTTTTGTTAAGTATATAATTCCACATGTGTTAATTCATAGTTTTGATGCCTTCAGTGTGAATCTACAATTTTCATAGTCATGAAAATACAGAAAACTCTTTGAATGAGAAGGTGTGTCCAAACTTTTGGTCTGTACTGTACTTCACAAGATTTTGCATTGGATCTCCAAGCAAGATGGCCGCGGCGGCCTCTTCGCAATCAAATAGATGAGGTAAGATTTTTTTTATTATTATTATTTACAAATAGTAAAATGCTTTAGTATGGATCTCAGATGCCACAATCAGCAATGAACTTGGCATCTGAGGTGTTCAATGTTGGTGTCAGCACAATTGCCATTACCTGTCATTGCACCTACTGTTTACAAAGAAATGTGCTTCGTGATGAAGTAATTTGTCACAAAGCTAAATTTTTTGTAAAATTTGGTGAAGCAGCCGAATCGAATTTTAGAGAACATAGTGCATCTCTAATGTTAATCTTGTAGTTATACCCATTGATGGGAAACCATTTCTATGGATTTAAAGTTCATATGTCACCAGCGACCTCCCTATACAGATGTTTGCATAGACACATAGCTGTGGTTCACCTGATTAAAATGCTGTTTTTATTTTGTTGATGCGAGGCTCTGTTATGAGTTATGATAATTGTTTTGAATATGCAAATTAGGCCTTTGGTGCAATTAGGGAATCACTCTTGTTCTTGTTGCACACAAGATCTACTCCTTTCTGTAGCCACCCATCCCTCATTGCTTTGCCACTGTCTCACCCTGTCAATTAAAACAGGGTGGTGATAGCCACAGAAAGGAATAGAGCAATGGTGACACCCTAATCACCAAAGGCCTGATTTACATACTACTAGGAAAAAATATCATAACTCAAATAAACTATGCCTATGTGTCTATGGAAACAATTGGATAGGGAGGTCACTAGTGACAGATTCCCTTTAAGCTCAGAACCATTTTTCAAGGATACCAGAATCCATGATATATCTGTAGTCAGGACTAATTCTAGCTTTTCTGGTGCCTTCCCTCTCCCTTCCTTGTCCCTCAGTGCTTTGGGCCAAGGGCAGTCCGACACCCGGCATCTATGCCAATCGGCTGTTTTGTCTGCTCTGTTCACCTGCTCACCTCAATATGTTATTGTTATAATTGTCCTGAGGAAGAGGGCTGTTCGCCCTTGAAACGCGTAGACAAAGAATAAAGAGGATTTTACATTCTATCTACTCCACTTCATGCTGGCAGCGCCGTAACTGTGGTCTCCAAATATTGTTTGATTTCCACTTCGTATTGTCCATATACCCCTGGAGGGTTAAGGAAGGAGCCAAGGCAGCAGCACAGCAATCCCTATCGCTGGTGGAGAAAATACCAGCAAGGCATATGTAGCTGTTGTGACTCATCACAACAGTATCTGGTAAGCAGACCCTCTATTATTTATCCTAAAACCTCTTGGCGATATCACACATGATGCGCTTTTTTTCTGTTTGTTTTTTTCCTCTATACATGTGTGGGTAAACAGAGCAGAGAAGGCAGCACTCGTACAAAAAAAAAAGCTGACAACCCCTTTAAACGCATACTTGGAAAACATTACATACAGCGCTACAGAACATACAGGGTCATACAGCCCCACATACCTCTTACATCCAGTGACATCTCCTCTCTGATGTAGATATTCTCTTTCCTCATCTTTTTCATTCTATTCTGACCAGACCGCCATGATGATTTCTTTTCCATCATCCTCCCCACCTTTTGAACACCCCATCCTGCCACCCCCAATACTGTGCCAGATGTGCTCCCCCATACTATACTGTAGAAAGAGTTCCCCTGAAAATACTGGTACCACACAGTGCGCCTATACAAAAAATACCCCCTTACCTCAGATGAGACCTCCATCTCAGACCAGACCTTCTTTAGACCTCTATGTCAGAGCCCATATCAGAATTCAGATCAGACCCCCATTAGACCTCTCAGACCCCCATTAGACCTCTCAAACACCCATATCAAACCCCAGACCAGACCTTCAGACCTGTATATAAGACCCCTGTTAGACCTCTAGACCCTTATATCAGACCCCCATTAGACCACCAGAACATCAATGAGGAGAGGGGAACTGGATTGCCATTCTCAAGATTAAGCTGGGCCCTAGTGGTTGGACCTCTAGAGATCAGTTATCCCTGTTTTGTAGAATAACTTCAATACTTAAATGCTTACGGTAAATCCTTTAATGAATTAGAAGCATGTTTTGTATATAGTAATGTTCTGTAATCATTGTGCATATATATATTTTAATTAATTTGACACTGTTATTTATTTATTGATGCTTAGTGCCAGTTCTGCTAAATAGTTCTTATTAATGCTTGAGATGTAGGCACATATTCCTATTTTGTTCATGTTCATCACCACTTAGTACCAGATAATGAGATAAGTGTACCGTCTGACTACGGTATGTGCCACCTCGTCATCCTAGAAGTTTAAGAGCTACAGAATAAATGAACGAGCAGAGCCGCCACTCACCCTTCCAGCTGAGCCTTATTTCAGTTTTGGCTCTGAACAGATCCATTCCCACTGAATCTATAATATGTCGGGAACCAGGCAGTTTAATTAGAAGATATTGATCGAAGAAAAAGTTTGGACTAAACCAAAACCAGGCAACACAACAAAACTTTTGCTGTTAACCATTTTGTTTCAGACTATAACTTTTCTGTTTGTTCCATGTAAAGCTACTTTTTGGCAACATAGTTAAATTATAATTTTACAAGAATTAGTATAATTATATAACATGCATATACCAAAGGGTATACATATTTACCTTATATTTCAAAAGTGTGTATTTTTTCATGTACAATATGTTTGATTTCAAGAGACTGTTCACTTTTGCATTGAAGTCCTCCGTCACAGATTCTCTCATGTTTGTTGGGAACAATGGTGCAGCATGCAATGTAATTTTTCTTGGAAAATGACAGACATAATAATTAAAAGGTAGTACGCTACCTCAGATTTCTTGGATATATATATATATATATATATATATATATATATATATATATATATATAATATTAAAACTTGTTGAGCAGCACTTCTTGCCGTGTGCTAAATCCCCTAGGATTCCGGACCCTTGAATCCTCAGTAAAACAAAGATAAAGGGAGAGGCAGCACTCCGGTCTTCAGATAGTGAAAAAA
>ONZH01000396.1:0-25701 GCA_900303285.1 Rhinella marina
AGAAGATACAGGTGAAGAACATGCCGTTATCTCAGATGTATCCTCAGCCTTTCACAGCAAAGATCTATCATCAGGTCCTTTGGATGGATTTCAATCTTCTGATTCATCACAGACTGTTAAGCAAAATAAAAGCCACAGAAAAAGTGTTCAACATCAGAGAAGTCACACAGGGGAGAATGCTCTTTCATGCTCAGAATGTGGGAAAAGTTGTAAATCTAAATCACATCTTATTATACATCAGAGAATTCACACAGGGGAGAAGCCATTTTCATGTTCAGAATGTGAAAAACGTTTTAACTCTAAAGCACACCTTGTTAGACATCAGAGAAGTCACACAGGGGAGAAGCCATTTTCATGTTCAGAATGTGAAAAACGTTTTAACTCTAAAGCACACCTTGTTAGACATCAGAGAAGTCACACAGGGGAGAAGCCATTTTCATGTTCAGAATGTGGGAAATGTTTTATTGAGAAATCAACTCTTGTTAAACATCAGAAAATTCACACAGGGGAGAATCCATTTTCATGTTCAGAATGTGAAAAAACTTTTAACCGTCAATCACATCTTGTTAGACATCATAGAATTCACACAGGGGAGAAGCCATTTTCATGTTCTGAATGTGAAAAAACTTTTAACCGTCAATCACATCTTGTTAGACATCATAGAATTCACACAGGGGAGAAGCCATTTTCATGTTCTGAATGTGAAAAACATTTTAACTCTAAAGCACATCTTGTTAAACATCAGAGAAGTCACACAGGGGAGAAGCCATTTTCTTGTTCAGAATGTGGAAAATGTTTTATTGAGAAATCACATCTTGTTATACATCATAGAATTCACACAGGGGAGAAGCCATTTTCATGTTCTGAATGTGGGAAATGTTTTATTGATAAATCAACTCTTGTTGTACATGAGAGAACTCACACAGGGGAGAAGCCATTTTCATGTTCAGAATGTGAGAAATGTTTTATTGATAAATCAACTCTTGTTGTACATGAGAGAACTCACGCAGGGGAGAAGCCATTTTCATGTTCAGAATGTGAGAAATGTTTTCTTCGGAAATCAGATCTCCTTAACCATCAGAGAATACACACAGGAGAGAAGCCATTTTCTTGTTTAGAATGTGGGAAACGTTTTACTGATAAATCAAGTCTTGTTAAACATCAGAGAATTCACACAGGCGAGAAGCTATTTTCATGTTCAGAATGTGGGAAATGTTTTATTGATAAATCAAATCTTGTTTTACATGAAAGAATTCACACAGGGGAGAAACCATTTTCATGCCCAGAATGTTGGAAATGTTTTACCCTTAAATAAAATCTTGTTAAACATCAGATACGTCACACAGGGGAGAAGCCATTTTCATATTCAGAGTGTGGGAAATGTTTTCTTCGGAAATCACATCTTCTTAACCATCAGAGAAGTCACACAGGGGAGAAGCCATTTTCTTGTTTAGAATGTGGGAAATGTTTTATTGATAAATCACATCTTCTTAGCCATCAGAGAAGTCACACAGGGGAGAAGCCATTTTCTTGTTCAGAATGTGGGAAATGTTTTATTGATAAATCACATCTTCTTAGCCATCAGAGAAGTCACACAGGGGAGAAACTGGTCTGCCATGCTGAACAAGGCCTTGCTGTTTGTCCAGGCGCGGACCTTAATGGTAATCGTGTGCCCAAGACTTCCTGACCAACCAGCAGAGCTGATGCAGCGATCTGCAGACCAGTGAGGGGGGAGGTCCTCATGTTCAGAGTGGGGGAAATGTTTTCTTTGGAAATCACATCTTCTTAAACATCAGAGAAGTCACACAGGGGAGAAGCAATTTTCTTGTTTAGAATGTGGGAAATCGTTTACTGATAAATCAACTCTTGTTAAACATCAGAGAATTCCCACAGGCAAGAAGCCATTTTCATGATCAAAATGTAGGAAGTGTTTTTCTGATAAATCAAGTCTTGTTAAACATCAGATAAGTCACACAGGGGAGAAGCCATTTTCTTGTTCAGAATGTTGGAAATGTTTTATTGATAAATCACATCTTCTTAGCCATCAGAGAAGTCACACAGGGGAGAAACTGGTCTGCCATGCTGAACAAGGCCTTGCTGTTCGTCCAGGCGCGGACCTTAATGGTAATCGTGTGCCCAAGACTTCCTGACCAACCAGCAGAGCTGATGCAGCGATCTGCAGACCAGTGAGGGGGGAGGTCCTTGTGTCAAACCTCCTCCCACAGTCAAGGTATTGGTCTGTCTATCATCAATTACTAAGGGTATTAACCCTGAAAAAACCCTTTTATATGGGTACCATCAATTAGATAAAAAATAACCTTTATTTATTATTAAGATAAAACTGACCAAGGCCAAAGGAAAACTATTAAAACTATCAACTAGGGCAGGTATATCCTCAAATATTGAATGGCTGTGTTGGCTAAATTTGTATTGTGTGGTATACAGTTGGTTGCTACTATTCTATTGACAGGGGTAACCCTGATCACTATCCTTGTCTTTTAATATTATTCTTGTATATTTTCCCTCAGGGTTTTTTCAGGGCTAATACCCTTAGTGATTGAAGGTTTATATCCCTGGGGTTCCATCTTGAGGGGTACTATTGTTGCGAGGGACTGTCTATCACCCGCTGATAAGAGGCTCTAAGATCTGCACTGACATCTACACCTGCAAACCCCTTCACATACATAAGGAGGGGTCATAGACTGAACTTTATAATAACAAACATCAAGAAATGGACAATTGGCTTTACACCAGAGACTTTGTTGTTATCCGAGAAGATCTCAAGAGACGACAACCTCAGAGGGACACTTCTTGTTAGTCCAACACACAGTTTTTTTTATTTTTGTTCTTTTTTTAGTGATCCAATGGTCCAAAGTAGGTTTCTGTCAAATGACTAGGATAAGCCCAAGGATACAGGGGGGTGGACTTACAGAAGTCCAGTGGCAAGCTATCACAATGCCTGTTGGATTCCCGTCTCAACCTTGGTGAAGACTCCCTTTTCCCCATGTCCTCCTAGACACTCTTGACAATCAGAAAATCAGTCAGTAGACCGGCTGAAATACTGAATTTTCCCCTTACAGTATTATGTCTTTTATATACATGTATTCAATGCTATTTACCTTTATAAATATATAAATATATATATATATACATATAATCAGCTTTGCAAGTACTTATGCAGCTGTGCAGCGTATCCAAGATGGGGCTTACATCCTGTTGTAGATTCGACCCTTCTCCCCCTTCCCCTTAGGACCCTGCGGCGGATTAACCAAGACGTATGACTAGAAGAACAAAGACTGCATGTGTTTAATGCGTATCTGCTTGCTGGGGAAACTCCCCGCCTTTTCTACTGTGTGTATATGCTTTTGTAATAAACAGAGTCAGCTCAGATTACCTCAGTGCCTGAATGTGCAGGGAGACTCCAAACTGACATTTGTGTCTTGAGATCTTTCCGTGTGCACACACGTTCTTCTAATTTGGACAACTGACCTGACTTCTTGAGTCCCCCTTAACATCATTTAACCAGTGTATGGGGGCAAGGAGTTTGGCCGCCATTATTAACAACGAAGGAAGATGCCCTTTTTTGATTGGACAAGCAGGGCTCGGTAAGTTAAGCAAAATTAGTTTCGGAGAGGGTGTGATATTAGTTGAACAAATATTATTAATGTTCTGAATAATGTCATCCCAGTACTTTGTAATTACCGGACATGACCACTATATGTGGAGGGGTGTTCCTATACTATTGTGACATCTCCAATATTTGCTAGGTAATGTGGGGCATATCTCATGCATATAATCTGGTGTTCGATACCACTTGGTGATGAGTTTATAGGAATTCTTCTGTAACCTAATGCATCTGGATATTCCGTGTGAGCGTGATAAAATCTTCCCTAGATCTTCATCAGAGAGAGTTCTTTCTCCCACTGTTGGATAAAGACAGGTTTTTAGCGGCATCTTGTTCTAGTATCTTGAGGTAAAATTGTGATATTATACCTCTATTCTCTATGCGCGAGACTATAAATAGTTCATACCAGGTTGGTTCGCAATTTGGCCCCAACATTTTAAGCAATTGGAGACATTTAGTCTTAAAATGAGAATAGTGTGTCTCTGACCACTCCCTTAGGCTACTTTCACACTAGCGTTTTAAAATTCCGGTATTGAGTTCCGTCATAGGGGCTCAATACCGGAATAAAACGCTTCAGTTTTGTCCCCATTCATTGTCAATGGGGACAAAACTGAACTGAAGACAACGGAGGCTCCTGAAAGCATTCCGTTCCGTCTTCAGACCGGAGAACAAACCGCAGCATGCTGCGGTTTGCTCTCCGGTCCAGGCATCCGCACCAAGACGGATCCGGAATGACCCCCAACGCAAGTCAATGGGGGTGGATCCGTCTGGTGTGACCATAATGGTAACCGGATCCGCCCTCCATTGACTTTCAATGGAGTCCATTACGGATCCGGCTACACATAGACACATACAGACACAGACATACACATAAACATAAACATACACACACATATAGACATACAAACACACATACATACTTACATGCTCCCCGGCAGGTCTTCGGAGCGTCAGAGGGACAGGACAGCTCACACAGGTCATGATTCCCCACAGCGCCCTCTGCTGGGCGCCTAGTGGAATTGTCATCTGATGTTTGTCTATATGTGTGTGTATGTTTATGTATATGTATGTACTGTGTGACATGTGTGGGGCCGGAGCGCGGTTCCGGCTCCACTCATGTCACTGCGGCAGGCCTGATCCGACAGCACCCTTCACCTGCCGGATCAGGCCTGCCGCCAGTGTGAAAGTAGCCTTACTAGGTACTTCATTTTTAGCTGTACAAAGTCAGGGACTATCTTTCCTGTCAGTAGGTCCCAGACACAATTCCCTGGTAACAGCGCCACACACCCAGGTCATCTCTATAGTCCTTATGCAGAACATATAGGATTAAGCAAGTAGGTAAGTAAAGTGAAGTGAAGGGTTTTAAAAGTTTCATGTTTGTCGCTAGAAGATGCCATATCATTGCTACACCTTTTATAGACTTAGGTAACCTAAGTGTGGCATTTGGTGTCTTAGGTACTGTATATGCCATAAAAAAGCTAATTCTGTATACTGCAAGTAATTAGAAATGAGCGAATCATTCAAAATTTTATTTGCTGAATTTCTGACAATATTCGTATTTAAACGAACTTATTAGTCGAATCTACGTAAAAAAAAACAATCGTTGTTTTGCGAACATTCCTGCGTAAATTACGTAGTACAGTCAGCGTTAAAAGTACGTAATACGTAAGCATTAGCGTAAAAAAGCGCGTACGAATACTTAGCGTACTATTGACGCGCGAATGCGTCATACGCACGAGGTTAGTCCGCGGCCTACAGTCTTTAGAGGCAGACTATATGAACTAGAAAAATAAGGTGCTCACTGCTGCTAGCTTTCAATAAGTTAATAATTTACTAAAAACACCATACAATAAGTGCATAATAGGACACATTGCAGTACCTGAAAAAGAATACACACAATGGGTTAAAGTGCTATACCATTAAAAACAGTATAGCTAAAATACAAAGACATAAGTATGCAAACATTTTAGTGCAATCAATTTCACATTTGCAAGCATAAAAGGCTCAGATATACGTTTGAGTCTCTCCTTTTGGCTTCTAGTTGGCTTGGCAATGATAAAACACTGGAACACATATTCCAAAATTCAATTGTAATCCACATGAGGTAAAATTGTAATCCAAACAGGTAATGTGTAATCCACATGGATAATAGAGAATAGCATCAAATAGTGAACCCTTTTTGCAAAAGGGGCTCCCAAATAACCTGAGAAGGGGAAAAAAGGAAAATAGGCGCACTTCGGCGCAACAGGGAATTTTCTGCAGAATGGGGGGAGTCCTGACAGTCATGTCCATCTGGGTGAGAGTCAAACGGGGGCAATACAAACAAACATAAAAAGAGCCAACTAGCTCTCACCCGTCAGGTGCAATCCATGGTGTTGCTTCCAAAGGTCCTCCTGCAGTGTCCATGACAGCCAGTAGTAGGTTCCTCAAATAAGGGACCTGAACTCCTCCTCGCTTGAGCTGCTGCTGAAGCTCATCAGAGGATGCTCCTGCCTCTTGAAAGCCACGCTCGCTGCGGTGGTGGAACTCCAGCCTCTTCTTACTTCAGTTGGACTTGACCGGGTCCGAGTAGTGTTCACGCTGGTGAGCGCTGCAGCCACTTGCGCTGTTCTTGGATCCTCCTGCCAGGACATCAGGGGTAAGGACTTCCGGCTGCAGCGGTTCCGGAAAGGTTGCATCCGGGGAAGAATGCCCAGCTTCCACGGCTGCTGCTGGCTTCACCTTCCATGGCAACTGGTACTGGTGGATGACCGTTGATTGGAAGGTGAATGGTGATGTAGTGAGCTGACCCAGCTGAAAGGACTGTGGTGGTGGTGGTGCTGGCAGTCCAGGAATCAGAGGCTGAGGCTGTGGCTTTTCCCTTAACCGGAGGACGCCATCTGGGAACTCCTGGTTCATTAGGCCACACTTCTGGTTCAGTTTTAAGCACCAGAGGCTTTGACAGGAGTACACCCCCAGGGATGCCATAGGGGTGTACTCCACCTGATTCCCCACTTACAGGCTATGACAATGTTGTGGCAGGTACGGCCGTTTCACCAACCTGTGGCCCACAAAATATTCCCTTCCAGCTTCGTCATCCTGCAGGAAACCAGACCCTCTCCCAACCGCACAGTTCCCTTCCTGCGTTCCAACGAAGGATCTCCCAGCCTAGGGTGATCAAGTACTTGTATGACCCAGTCCTCCACTGTGGTTTTATAGTCCCAGAGAGTCATGGGCCGTCATAGGTGGTGGAACAATTGGGTTCTGGTGTATGGAAGGGGTGGATCTCCTCCTGGTCGGAGAAGTGGACGCTCCAGCCGCACTAGATGCTCCAGCCGCCTCACGAGTCGCAGAAACTTCAGCAGGTGGTAAGGACACAGGCACTGAAGCTGTGTTTCTCTGGCAGAGTAGAACTTGTGACATCCTGATGTCTGGAGCAGGCAGTGGTACAGGGAACTCGAACCCAAAGGACATTTCATTCCAATTTGGGCGCAGCTGTTTCTTAGCCATGATGCTTGCTCTGAGGTCAGCGCTGGTCTAAACTGGTTCAGAGTGGCTTCAGAGGTGGGTGGAGTACTGAGGGAGGAGTCTTCACTCCCTATACGTGCAAATAGTTAGATCCAGGTGGGCCGTTTTTTTCCTGTTCGGAGGGGGGCGTATCTTCACTTTCCCGTTCTTGCATGGGCGTATCGTCATTGTACAGCCTCACGCATAATGCGTACGTTTCGTACGTTTCATACCTATCGTACGTATAGTTAGCGTGTAAAATTTTGCGTACGTTTACGAATAATACAAAGCAAATCACCTAATATTCGGATTCGCTTCGCACCTGAAAATTCGATACGATACAAATCGACAAATCGCATCGCTCATCTCTACAAGTAATCCAATGTTATTTAACATTCTAGCTTAGGGGCTGAATCACACAGCAATTCTGACTGCAATCTGAGCTGTATTGCCTTGTAGTAAATGAGAATATCTGGTAAACCAAAACCTCCAAATTTTGGGGGGAGTATAAGTATCTTATATGCCACTCGAGGCGTCTTATTTTTCCATATGAACTGTGAGAATAGTCTCTTTATTGCTAGGAAAAAACTAGTTGGGACATAAATGGGTGCATTTTGTAATAGATACAGGAGTTTAGGAGTTATATAAGTTTTTATTAGATTTTTCCTGCCTAACCATGTCATATAAGGTATATCCAGCAACTGCATTTGTGTTTTTATATCAGCCAGAAGAGAGGGATAGTTTAGTTGGAATATATCTGATGGAACTTTGGAGATCTTGTCATGTGATGTCATGTCAGATGTGACCCATTGAAACGGGAAAGAACCTGGTAGGGAGGCTATGGTGGAGCGTGGCATGCTGTACCTAGGGCATGACATTTTGATAAGTTAATTTTAAAATTAGAAAGATGTCCAAAAAGGTTGAATAATCTTAACAGGGCCAGAAAAGCTATTTCAGGTTTTCTAAGAAATAATAACATGTTTTTGGCAAATGCGTCAACTTGATGGGTCACTGCATTGATGACTAGGCCTTCTATTTCCTCATTTTGTCTCATGGCTTGTATCATAGTCTATATGCATAATATAAATAATGTAGGGGATAAAGGACATCCTTGGCGAGTGCCATTCTTTATTGCAAAAGTTGGTGAGGGAATCCCATTAACCCTAACTTGAGCATGGGGTGCAGAAAAGAGACATAACTGCTGAAATGAACTGTGGGTAAAAAGGGCCATAGAGATGCCTATATGCTTTCCATACTCAAGAGCTTGTATAACCCTAAAGGTACTGTCCCTGCTTTCTCTACCTTTCACAAAACCAGATTGCTCTGGTGATATTAATTTTTGAAGTAGGGGGGGATATCCTGGCTGCAAGAACTTTAGCCCATAATTTCATATCTACATAAAGCAATGAGATAGGCCTGTAGCTAGATGGTAATTCAGCATCTTTGCCTGCCTTGGGAAACACGGTTACCGTATTTTTCGCACCTGATGATAAGACGCACCCCAGATTTTAGAGTAGGCAAATAAGAAAAAAATATTTTTCATCACACCTCATATCAGACCAGATATTATTCATATCAGATATTATTCATATCAGATATTATTCATATCATAAATTTCAGGACATCACATCAGATCCCCCATATCAGCCCTCCATGTCAGAACCCCATCAGACCTCAGATCAGCTCCCATAATAGGCCCACTCTACCCCCATCAGACATCAGATCAGCAGAATGTGCCCCCATGAGACATCAGATTCAGCAAAATGTGCCCCCATCAGACCTCAGATCAGCAGAATGTGCCCCCATCAGACCTCAGATCAGCAGAATGTGCCCCCATGAGACCTCAGATCAGCAGAATGTGCCCCCATCAGACCTCAGATCAGCAAAATGTGCCCCCATCAGACCTCAGAACAGCAGAATGTGCCCCATCAGACCTCAGATCAGCTTATTGTGCCCCATCAGACCTCAGATCAGCCCACCCAGCCACATAAGGTTAAAATAAAAACCTCTCTTACCTGTCCTGCGCCGTGGCTCCGCTCCGGCGCTCCTCTGTCCTCTCCGGCCGGCCGGCGCTGCACTGTCACCTGACTGCGTGCAGCGTCAGGTCATAGTGCGCGCACTACGTCTTGATGCTGTATGCGGTCAGGACAGTGCAGCGCCGGCCCGGGAAGATAGAAGAGCGCAGGAGAGGTGAGAGAGTTTTTTATTTTATCTTTATGGGGCTGGGTGGGCTGATCTGAGGTCTGATGGTGGTCCCGGCACCTTATACATACAAGTGAGCGCTTCCATAATGGAAGCGCTCACTTGTATTCGCTTTATAAGACGCACCAAAATTTTCCCCTTATAAAGCGAAAAATAAGGTTTATGTACTTCTAGTGCTTGTGGCATGGGTGTATATCCTTCTAGGAGTAAGTTAAAGAGCTCAACTATTTTGGGGCCTAATACCATAAAAAAATTTTTATAGTAAAGAGCAGGAAACCCATCCGGGCCCGGGCTTTACCCATTAGGGGTGGAGCTTAGGGCTGCTCTTGTTTCCTCAAGAGTGATCGGAGAATGTAAAGCTGATCTTCCGGGGGTATTACTGATAATTTTAATGTTGCCAGAAAATCATCAATTTAAGATTGTCCAGCACCAATGGTTTCCTTAGTTTCAGAGCTTCTTAAGTTATATAAACCTGAATAGAAAGATGAAAACATAGATGTTATATAGAGCTGAACGAATCTAATCGCAGCTTACAATTTTTCTCCTCCGAAGCGATGATTTTTTCGGATTAGCTTTGTATTATTCGTAAATCTTTGCAAAATTTTGACCGCTAACGATACGTACGATATGTACAAAACGTATGCATTCTGCGTGAGGCGGTAAAATGACTATAATCCCCCCACCCGCAAGAGCGGGAAAGTGAAGTGAAGATACGCCCCCCTCAGAACTGGAAAAAAAACAGCCCCGCCCACCGGGACCTAACTCTTTGCACGTATAGGGAGTGAAGACTCCTCCCTCAGTACTCCACCCTTTTCTGAACCAGTTCATACCAGCGCTGACTTCAGAGCAAGTAGCAAGCATGGCTAAAAAAGAGCTGCGTCCCAACTGGAACCAGATGTACTTTGGGGACGAGTTCCCTGGGTGTCACTCTGAATTGAAGGCAAGTAACCCACCTACAGTGCCCTTATTCTCCTTACTGCCTGCGGAATTTGCTGCGCATCGTGAGGTGGTTCTTCGTCATCAAGCGGCTGATGCAGCTGGAGCGTCTGCTGTGGCTAGTGCGGCGGAGGCGGCTGGAGAGTCCACTTTGCCGCCCAGGAGGAGATCCACGACAACACCATCCACAAGGCAGAACCCGATTGTGCCACCATCGGTGACAGCCCATGCACAGACCCTTTGGGACTATAAAAAAGCCTAGGCCGGGAGATCCTGCATTGGAGCGCCAAAAGGGAACGGTCCTTTGGTTTTCCATTGAGAGAGGGTCTGGCTTCCTTGCAGACGACGAGGATGGAAAGGAGTATTTTGCGGGCCACAGATCAGTGAAACAGCCATACCTGTCACAACTTCCCTGAAATAGGCTTCCCTGAAAGGCCTATTTGCGACCGGCCTGACTGATGTGTGTGGGACGATGTCTATACAAAAAGACAAATCTTCTAAACAGTACATTTTATATAGATACATTCTATTAGAAATAATATTGGTATGGCTATATCTAACTATACAAACTACATTTGTGAGATGGGAATACCCATTTAAGTTCAATGAAGACATACCAGGGGAGGAGAAGGAAAGCTTAGATGTGTGGACAATATCAGATTCTGGGAAAGCTAGGTGCAGCAGTTAAGTTCAATTAAGACATACCAGGGGAGGAGAAGGAAGGATGAGATGTGTTCAAAATGTCACATTCTAGGACAGTTGGGTGGAGCAGTTAAGTTCAATGAAGATATACCAGTGGAGGAGGTGGAAGGATGAGATGCCTGGATAATATCAGAATCTGGAAAAGTTGGGTGCAGCAGTTAAGTTCAATGAAGACATACAGTACTTGAAGAGGAGAGAATTAGGATGATGGTCAGTAGGCAGTGATGTCAAAATAGATTCCATATCCATATTATATTCTGGTATAATTCTGTATGTGCTCTTAAAGAGCTGCACTTGAAAGATATATGGAAAAGACTAAGGTCTGAAAAGACCTAAGCACTTAGATTTATACGACTCAGTGTTGAATTAGGTGTGACCAAGAGGGGGCTACATTTGGCCTAATCAAAGGAGGACCAGGTAGAGGGATGAAATAGTCAATATAAACAAATACTCAATAAATCCAGCAGGTAAAGAGACATTAAAGTTTAACCCCTTCACGCCCAGCGCCGTACATGTACGGCGCTGGGGCGATGCGGGCACATGGCGCCCGCTCGCGGGTGCGGCGGGCGTCATGGCCGGCAAGTCTCTGCTGTTTCTAACAGCAGAGACTTGCCGCTACTTACCGCCATCGGCGGCGTCTTCCTGGTTGATTAGATGCCGTGATCACGGCATCTAGTTGCGTTTCAATGCTTCCGGGTGGCGAATGCTTCCGGGTGGTGTACAGACACCCCGTGTGGCCAATCGGGGTGTCTGTACACCATATGAAAACTGTAATCCTCGCTGGTGAGGATTACAGTTTTCAAAGTGCAATTCTTATTCTGGCCACTAGATGGCAGGCCAGGATAAGAAATGAGCAACTCATGGATTTCTGAGTCTATAAAATCCATAATTGCTCATAAAGAAAAAAAAAAAAGCCACAATATATAAGCCCATATTTGAGCTTTCTAATAGTAAAAAAAAATTTTAAAAAAATGTTAAAAAATATATAAAAAATAAAAAAGATGTAAAAGTTCAAATCACCCCCCTTTCCGTATAAGTAAAAAATAAATACCTAAATAACAATAAATATAGACATCATGGGTATCACCGTGACCGAAAACGCCCGTACTTTTAAAATATATAAAAAAAAATTCCAATACGGCGAATTGTGTGGCGGAAAAAAGCGTCCAAATGGCGATTTGCCGTTTTTTTTTTTTGTCGCTTTTTTTTTCTAGAAAAAATTAAATAAAAAGTGATCAAAAAGTCATACACACCCCAGAATGGTATCAATAAAAACTTCAGATCGTCCCGCAAAAAAGTTATAGGGGTCAAGATTTGACAAGGAAAAAAAAAAAAAAAAAAGGGCAACTTTCGAATTATTTTATCACTATGAAAACGCAGGAAAAACTATACATATTAGGTATTGCCAGATTCGTACTGACCAGTAGAATGAAAGTAACGGATCAGTTTTAATGCACATCGAAAGCTGTAAATAAGAAACCCGTAGAACTGTAGCGGAATAGCGTTTTCTTTGCAATTTCACCCGGTTTGGATTTTTTTTCCCGCTTCCCACTACACCGTATGCAATATTAAATAGTGGCGTTGGAAAGTACAACTTGTCCCGCAAAAAACAAGCCCTCATACAGCTATGTGAACAGAAAAATAAAAGAGTTATGGCTGTTTGAAGGCAGGGAGCGCAAAACGAAAATGCAGAACCGAAAAAAGCTCCGGGGGTGAAGGGGTTAATGAAGACATACCAGGGGTGAGAAGGAGGAAAGATGAGATGCGTGGATAATTTCAGATTCTGGGAAAGTTGGGTGGAGCAGTTAAATTCAATGAAGACATACGAGAGAAGGAGAAGGAAAAATGAGAAGTGTAGATAATATCAGATTTTGGGAAATTTGGGTGCAGCAGTTGAGTTCTATGAAGACATACCTGAAGAAGAGAGAATTAGGATGACGGTGAGTAGGAACTGATGACAAAGTAGATTCCATATCCATAATATTACATTCTGGTATAATTCTGTATGTACACTTACAGAGTTGCACTTGAAAGATGTTGTATGGAAAAGACCAAAGTCTTAAAAGACCTAAGCACTTATATTAGATTAATAATAAACCCAGCAGGGAAAGAGACATTAACCCCTTGGCGACAATGGACGTACCGGTACGTCATGGGCGCTAGGTACTTAGCGCAACAGGGCGTACCGGTACGTCATGCATGTTAACCCCCGCTGCTCAGTGCAGCGGGGTTAACATGCTTTGATGGCGGCTGTTAGACACAGCCAGCCATCCATAGTGAAGGCCTCGGGGGTGCCGTGCACCCCCCATAATGGCGATCGCTGTGAATGGCTGGTCTATTCAGACCAGCCATTCACAGCAGGCTCCGTGTACTCGGCGGGGATAGCGCTATTCTAGCGAATCCCCGCCGAGTGTCAGGGGTTAGGGGGGGGTCAGGGTGTCCCCCCCGCCCCCCTGATTGGCTGTGGGCAGATGGGTGGGCAGATGGGTGGGCAGATGGGCGGCGGGGGGGAGACTTCCAATGTGCGGGCGGCTGCCGCGAGTGCCGCCCGCAATAATTTTTCTGAATGGCCGAGAGTTATTCAAGCAGAGTATCAGCATACAGCTGATACTCTGCTTGAAACTGCTGACATCGGTGCTGGCACCGATGTCAGCAGTTTAACCCCTTCCATGCCGCGGTCCGTAGGGACCGCTGTATGGAAGGGGTTAACAGGGAGGGAGCGCTCCCTCCCTCTCCCATCGGCGCTGCGGTGCGCTGGCAGCGCTGATGGTGTGGGCAGATGAGAGGGAGGAAGCTCCCTCTCCCTTCCATCGGGACGCTGCTCTGCTGTGGCAGCGTCCCGATGGTTACCATGGCAACCAGACGCTTTGGTCTGGCTTGCCATGAAAGCCTGTTCAAGCTCCTGCTAAAGGCAGGAGCTTGAACAGGCTATAAGAAAATACACTGCAGTACACTATACAGTGTACTGCAGTGTATTGTAAAATACCAGACCCACTGGTTCTTGAAGAACCAAGTGGATCTGAGTCCAGAAAGTGGAAAAAAAAAAAGTTAAAAAAAAAGTTAAAAAAATTGATTAAAAATAAAAAAACACACAATACATGAACATGTTAGGTATCGCCACATCCGTAACAACCCGCTCTATAAAAATATTACATGAGATGGCCCCCCAGGCGAATGCTGTAAAAATTTTTTAAAAAAACTATGCCAAAATAGCCATTTTTTCCCCTCTTCCCTCACAAAAAGTGTAATAGCAGGCGATCAAAAAGGCGTAATTACCCCAAAATGGTATCAATTCAACCGTCATCTTGTCCCGCAAAAACTGTACCCTACCTGAGACAATCGCCTGAAAACTGAAAAAATATGGCTCTCTGAAAATGGCAACACAAAAAAAATATTTTATTCTGTTCAAAAATGCATCTAATGTGTAAAACTTTCCAACAATAAAAAAGTTGGACATATTGGGTATCGCTGCGTCCGTAACAACCTGCTCTATAACAATATTACATGAGATGGCCCCCCAGGCGAATGCTGTAAATTTTTTTTTTTAAAAACGATGCCAAAATAGCCATTTTTTCCCCTCTTCCCTCACAAAAAGTGTAATAGCAGGCGATCAAAAAGGCGTAATTACACCAAAATGGTATCAATTCAACCGTCATCTTGTCCCGCAAAAACTGTACCCTACCTGAGACAATCGCCCGAAAACTGAAAAAAATATGGCTCTCTGAAAATGGCAACACAAAAAAAATATTTTATTCTGTTCAAAAATGCATCTAATGTGTAAAACTTTCCAACAATAAAAAAGTTGGACATATTGGGTATCGCTGCGTCCGTAACAACCTGCTCTATAAAAATATTACATGAGATGGCCCCCCAGGCGAATGCTGTAAAAAATTTTTTAAAAAAACTATGCCAAAATAGCCATTTTTTTCCCTCTTCCCTCACAAAAAGTGTAATAGCAGGCGATCAAAAAGGCATATTTACCCCAAAATGGTATCAATTCAACCGTCATCTTGTCCCGCAAAAACTGTACCCTACCTGAGACAATCGCCCCGAAAACTGAAAAAAATATGGCTCTCTGAAAATGGCAACACAAAAAAAATATTTTATTCTGTTCAAAAATGCATCTAAGGTGTAAAACTTTCCAACAATAAAAAAGTTGGACATATTGGGTATCGCTGCGTCCGTAACAACCTGCTCTATAAAAATATTACATGAGATGGCCCCCCAGGCGAATGCTGTAAAAAAAATTTTTTAAAAACTATGCCAAAATAGCCATTTTTTTCCCTCTTCCCTCACAAAAGTGTAATAGCAGGCGATCAAAAAGGCATATTTACCCCAAAATGGTATCAATTCAACCGTCATCTTGTCCCGCAAAAACTGTACCCTACCTGAGACAATCGCCCGAAAACTGAAAAAAATATGGCTCTCTGAAAATGGCAACACAAAAAAAATATTTTATTCTGTTCAAAAATGCATCTAAGGTGTAAAACTTTCCAACAATAAAAAGTTGGACATATTGGGTATCGCTGCGTCCGTAACAACCTGCTCTATAAAAATATTACATGAGATGGCCCCCCAGGCGAATGCTGTAAAAAATTTTTTTAAAAAACTATGCCAAAATAGCCATTTTTTTCCCTCTTCCCTCACAAAAAGTGTAATAGCAGGCGATCAAAAAGGCATACTTACCCCAAAATGGTATCAATTCAACCGTCATCTTGTCCCGCAAAAACTGTACCCTACCTGAGACAATCGCCCGAAAACTGAAAAAATATGGCTCTCTGAAAATGGCAACACAAAAAAAATATTTTATTCTGTTCAAAAATGCATCTAATGTGTAAAACTTTCCAACAATAAAAAAGTTGGACATATTGGGTATCGCTGCGTCCGTAACAACCTGCTCTATAAAAATATTACATGAGATGGCCCCCCAGGCGAATGCTGTAAAAAATTTTTTAAAAAAACTATGCCAAAATAGCCATTTTTTTCCCTCTTCCCTCACAAAAAGTGTAATAGCAGGCGATCAAAAAGGCGTATTTACCCCAAAATGGTACCAATGAAAACCTCACCTCATCCTGCAAAAAATGAGCCCCCACATAAGACAATAGCTCAAAAAAATAAAAATCAATGGCTCCCGCAAACCACTCCATCAAAATCTGTGTTGTAAAATCCATATGGCGCTCCTTCTGTTCTGAGTCCTGCCATGTACCCCCACAGCAGTTTACCACCACATATGGGGTGTTGCCGTATTCAGGAGAAAATGGGTAACAAATTATGGGGGGGCTTTTCTCCTGTTACCCCTTATGCAAATAAAAAAAATTGGGGCTAAAGCAACATTTTATTGGAAGAAAAAAATTTTTCATTTTCACGGCCAAGTGTTTCCAAATTCCGTAAAATGCTTAGGGGGTCAAAGTGGCCAGTACCCCCCTTAATATATTCTTTGTAGGGTGTAGTTTCAAAAATGGGGTCACTTTATGAGGGTTTCCACTGTAGGGGTGCGTCAGGGTCTCTCAATTACAAAATGGTGCCTAAAAACTATTCTAGCAAATTTTGCCTCCAAAATCCGTATGGCGCTCCTTTCCTTCTGACCACTGCCACAAACCCATAGAGACGTTTACCACCACATATGGGGTATTTCTGTAAACTGCAGAATCAGAGCAATGTAAATTGAGGTTTAGTTTGCTGTTAACCCTTGCTATGTTGCAAGAAAAAAAATATTAACATGAATAATCTACGAAAAAAGTGAAATTTTGAAATTTCACCTCCATTTTCCATTAATTCTTGTGGAACACCTCAAGGGTTAACAAAGTTTGTAACAGCAGTTTTTTATAATTTGAGGGGTGTAGTTTCTAAAATGGGGTCATTTATGGTGGGTTTCATTATGTAAGCCCCTCAAAATCACTTTATATCTGCATTGGTGCTAAAAAAAAATGGTTTTGGAAAATTTTGTGAAAATTTGAAAAATGGCTTTTAAACTTTTAAGCCTCCTAACGTCCTAAAAAAGTAAAATGACGTTTACAAAATGATGCCAACATAAAGTAGACATATGGGGAATGTAAAATAATAAGTATTTTTGGAGGTATTACGGTGTATTTTGAAAGTAGAGAAATTGAAATTTGGAAATTTGGAAATTTTTCCGAATTTTTGGTAAATTTGGGATTTTTTCATAAATAAGGGTGAAATATATTGACTCAAATTTATAACTGTCATGAAGTACAATGTGTCACGAGAAAACAATCTCAGAATGGCCTGGATAAGTAAAAGCGTTCCAAAGTTATTACCACATAAAGTGACACATGTCAGAATTCAAAAATTTGGCCCAGACATTAAGGCCAAAATGGGCTCTGTCCTCAAGGGGTTAAAGGTTAATGAAGATATACCAGGGGAGGAGAAGGAAAGATGAGATGTGTCGATAATATCAGATTCTGGGTAAGTTGGGTGCAGCAGTTAAGTTCAATGAAGACATACCAGGGGATAGAGATGAGCGAATCAATTCGCCACTTCATAGATTCGTATCGAATCTCACGAATTTTCTACTCTGAAGCGAATCCGGATTTTTTCGGATTATTCGTAAATTTTCGTAAAATTTTGAACGCTAATGATACGTATGCTACATCCAAAGCGTACGCATTCGTCATGAAGCTGGAAAATGACTAAGACACGCCCCCCTCAGAATGGAAAAAAAAACAGCCCGGCCCACCGGGATCTAACTATTTGCACATATAGGTAGTGAAGACTCCTCCCCCAGTACGCCACCCTTCTCTGAACCAGTTTAGACCAGTGCTGAATACTGATCAGTAGTAGCAAGCATGGCTAAAGAGCTGCGTCCGAATTGAAACCAGAGAAACCCAGCTTCAGTGCCATTATTCTCCTTACCGGCTGCTGAGATTGCTGGGCATCGTGAGGCAGCTGGTGCTGCTGCTGTGGCTAGTGCGGCGGAGGTGGCTGGAGCATCCACTTCGCCGTCCAGGAGGAGATCAACAACACCTTCCATAAGGCAAAACCCGATTGTGCCAACATCGGTGACGGCCCACGTGCAGACCCTCTGGGATTACAAGAATGCCGTGGAGGACAGGGTAATCCAGGCATTGGACCATCCTAGGCCGGGGGATCCTAAATTGGAGCGCCGAACTGTCCTGTGCTTTTCGGTTGAGCGAGGCTCTGGCTTCCTGGCAGACGACGAGGACGGCAAGGAGAAAAGACACTCCCCTTGAGTTGCCTTCAAGTCACCAGATGGCATCCTCCGGTTCAGGGAAAAGCCATAGCCACAGCCTCTGATACCTGGACTGCCACCACCACCTGGGTCAGCTGACAACTTCATAATTTACATTCCAATCCACGGTGATCCACCAATACCAACTACCTTGGAAGATGACGCCAGCAGCAGCAAGGGGAGCTGGGGTTTCTTCCCTGGATGCAACTTTGCCGGAACTGCTGCGTGACCACTCGGACCCGGTCAAGTCTGACTTCCAGGGAAGAAAGCAGTGGTGTTCCACGGCAGCGAGCGTGGCCTACAAGAGGCAGCAGCGTCCTCTGATGTCCTTGAGTAGCAGCTCAAGCGATGAGGACTTCAGTTCCCACAACTAAGGCTACTTTCACACTAGCGTTAGCACGGATCCGGCACCTAAAGGGTGCCAACGGATCCGTGCTAACGCTATACATGTGTGGAGCCGGAGCAGCGCTCCGGCCCCACACATGACACACATTAAAACAAGACACAGACATACATACAAACAAACATACAGACATACATACAGACATACATACATACTCACATACTCCCGGGACGCCGGCAGAACGTCTTCACGCGCCTCCTGCGCGCAGTGATGACGATTCCCCACAGCGCCCTCTGCTGGGCGCAGTGGGGAAATGTCATCGCAGCGCGCAGGAGGCGCGTTAAGACGTTCTGCCGGCGTCCCGGGAGTATGTGAGTATGTATGTATGTCTGTATGTTTGTATGTATGTCTGTATGTTTGTTTGTATGTATGTCTGTGTGTATGTATGCCGGATCCGGAATGACCCCCCATTGGAAATCAATGGAGGACAGATCCGGATTACTGGTGTGTCCACACCAAACGGTGGTTTGGTTTGTTTAGTTTGTATTGCCCCCTGTTTGACTCTCACCCAGATGGACATGGCTTGTCAGGACTCTCCCCCCCCCCCCCCCCCCCATTCTGCAGAAAATCTCCATTTGTGCCTAAGCATGCCTATTTCCCTTTCCCCCCTTCTCAGGTTATTTTCAAAAAGGATTCTCTATTTCTCTATTTTTATACCATCCATGTGGATTACACGTTACCTGTTTGGATTACAAAATTACCTCACGTGGATTACAATTGAATTTTGGAGTGTGTTCCAGTGTTTTATTATCAAGCGGCCATAAGGAGAGACTCAAACGTATATCTGAGCCTTTTAGGCCCCTTTCACACGAGCGGGAGACTCGCATGTCTCCCGCAACGCATCTACAGGGCTGGACTCGGCACGGACAGGGATCGCATATAATGCTATGCGATCCCTGTCAGTGCGGAGTCCAGCCCTGTAGATCCGTTGCGGGAGACATGCGAGTCTCCCGCTCGTGTGAAAGGGGCCTTATGCTTGGAAATGTGAAATTGCACTAAAATGTTTGCATACTGTCTTTGCTGTATTTTAGCAATAATGTTTTTACAGGTCCAGCAACGTTCAAGCACTTTAGCACATTGTGCGTTTTCTTTTTCCGGTACTGCAATGTGTCCTATTATGCACTTATCGTACGGTGTTTTAGTAAATTATGCATTTAGCTGGATAGCTAGCAGTGAGAACCTTATTTTTCATATTTTCATATGAACTGCCTCTGAGGACTGTACACCGCGGCCTAACCTCGTAAGTCAATAGTACGCACTTTTGTACGTTAACGCTTATGTATTGCGTACTTTTAACAATGCTGACTGTATATTTGTAATTTGTGTAGGAATGTTCGCAAAATATCAATGTCAAAAATTTGTCAAACATTCGCCGAAGCAAATTTTCAATGATTCGCTCATCTCTACCAGGAGAGAAGGAAAGATGAGATATGTGGATAATATCAGATTCTGGGAAAGTTGGGTGCAGCACTTAAGTTCAATGAAGACATACCAGGGGAGGAGAAGGAAAGATGAGATGTGTGGATAATATCAAATTCTGGGAAAGTTGGGTGCAGCACTTAAGTTCAATGAAGACATACCTGAAGAGGATAGAATTAGGATAATGGTCAGTAGACAGTGATGAAAAAGTTGATTCCATATCCATAATATTACATTCTAGTATAATTGTTTATGTGCACTTAAAGGGGTTGTCCCACAAAAAATATTCTACAGTTTTCAAACCAGCACCTGGATCTGAGTACTTCTGTAATTGCATGTACAGTAATTAAAAATGTTGCATAGCCGATGAGTTAATCAATACAATGCATCTGTATAGCACCACCTGCTATTTGTTTTTTCCCTTTTTCTTTTACCTGCTCACTGAGAAGGCCACACATGCTCAGTTCCATCCTTCAACTGCATCCTAATCTGTGATAGGGAGAGCTGAGACAAGCCCCCTTAGCTGCAGCAGAAAAGACACTCCCCTTGAGCTGTCAGCTTGATATAAATCTAGCAGAGCAATGGATCGGGAGATTTCTAGATCCATGTGAGGTACAGGGCTGGTTCTATTTTTGTAAAAGAGGTTGTCATGTATTATATGATGTCTGATTTTTAATTTTTTATATTAGTCATGGGAGAACCGCTTTAAAGAGTTGCACTTGAAAGATGTTGCATGGAAAAGACCAAAGAGATATGAATAATCTACCCTGTGCAGCAGGGGCGTTGCTAGGCTAAAACATTCGGGGCCTGGGCCCCTGATGTTTCCTCCCGGGCCTCAAATGTCCTGCCTGCCAGCTAGATACAATTGTATTGCCATCCTCAGGACGGCAATACAATCGAATCTAAAGCACTGCAAGAGGTGAAGGAACTATGGTGACATCACAGGTCATGTGATTGGTGCAGTAGCTGAGAGAGACCTGTAATGAGGTCACATGTCATCATGTGACCAGTGCAGGAGAGGCTCCACAGTGAAGAGAACTCTCGGGGAAGAAGCTCTGCTGAGGTCTGCTATTAGGAGAGGTAAGTGAAGGGAGAAAGGGAGAGGCAGAGTAATGCTGGGAGTTGTAGTTATGTAACTGGGACTGTATGTTAGGGCTTAAGAGAGGGATGTTATTTACATTGGACTGAATGTTGGAGGGAGCTGAGGGAGAGAGTGATGTTATTTACATGGGACTCTACGTTGGAGGGGACTGAAGGGAGGGGAGTGATGTTATTTACATGGGACTGTATGTTGGAGGGGCTGAAGGGAGGGGAGTGATGTTATTTACATGGGACTCTACAGCAGAGGGAGGGAAAATAATTTTATTTACATGGGACTGTATGGTGGAGGGGCTGAGGAATCACTATTGCTAAGGGCACTAAAGGGAGGAATAACACTACAGGGGAAATTATAACAGGTGGGGGCAATATAAATACTGGGGGCACTGTAGGGGTATTATAAATTCAGGGGACATTATAGATGTTATTATTACTACTGGGGGCTCTATAGGATGGTCTTATAGATCCGCCTTATTTCTACTAAGACCACTATGGGGGGCCCTTATTACTACTGAAGGGTCTGTAGAGATCTTAATTACCACTGGGGGAACAATAGGGGGCTTTATTTCTTCTGGGTGCTCTGTAAGGGCATTATTAATACTGGAGGGCTCTTCTACTAATGGAGGCACTCTTGTGGAGCATTATCACTGTTGGGGGCACAGTAGGGGGGCGGTATTACAAATGAAGGCATTCTAGAAGTGAATTACTATTGGTGGGACTATGAGGAGCACTATTACTATGGGGGGCACTCATATTTCTTCAGGATAGTATTTTGGTGTATTGGGTAGCACAGCGAGCAGCAGAATAACACTGTGGGGACTCTGGGTTGGGGGATGATGAAATGTGAGGAATTTAAGATGTTTGTGTGTCACACTCTGCAGAGACGAGGTGGCTGACAGAAGTTGTCCAGACCAAAATGGAGAAGATGATGACAGAGAAGATCTACATTGGAGGAGACGTTGCCTGGAGGCCCTGGATGTGAAAGGTAAGTCACATGGTTTAGGAGGAGACAGGCTGTTTGTGTGATCCTAACCATGTGACTGATCACATGGTCATGACATCATTGAAGGTCCTTAAAAGCTATGGTGAACCGAGTGTTTCTTCTCTGCCTGGTCCTGTCAATCAACAGAGCCTCTAGGAGCAGAGGTAACGCCCCTTGCACCTAGAGGCCTTATTAGCATAAAATAAAAGTTCATTTTATATAAAAATGGGGGCACCAGTAAATAAAACAGATATATATTTGGAATCAGGTGACATTAGCACATCTCTAATGTCAATCTGATACATACCGAAAAAACTGGTGACAGAAACCCTTTAATCAAGGGCAGACTCACCATAGGTCCTTTTGGAAAGATTCCTGGTGGGATGATTCTTTGGGTCCACCCAAGCTCTCCTAATGGCAGATGGACAGATATACAATGACCTGACCCTTAATTAACCAGGGGCGGACACAGACAGCAGAGGGCCCCTGTGCAAGGAATGTGTTTATGTGTCCCCCCCCCCCCTTTCCCAAACCAAATTCTCAACCTAACCTATGGTGTCCTAACATTACATACAGCAATACAAAACACACAGGATAAGACTACTTTCACACATGCAGCACTACGCTCCGGCCACCTGATCCGGCAGAGAATGCAAGAAATTGGCCGGACACAAACTCAGGCGTGCAGCAGTTTGTGTCCTGCTGATTCTAGGCTTTTTTGCCAGATTGTGGCCGGATCTCTGCCCATTATAGTTAATGGGGCCGGCGGGCATTCTGCATCCAGCAGTGCCAGAGCCGGTGAATTCAAGAAGGCTGTTCTCTGCTGGACCAGCCTGCCAGAATCACTAACTCAAATGTGAAAGTAGTCTAATACAGGTCCACATACCTTGTACATCCAGTGACGTCTTCTTAGATGTAGATGTTCTCTTTCCTCATCTTCTCCTTTCAGACCAGACCACCATGATGATTTCTTCCAACCATCTCTTCTCTCTGTGGAGTTTGACAAATAGACATCTTAGTTTCCTACTTTTCCATCATTCTCCCACCTTCTTGAACTCCCCATCCTGCCACCCCCAATACTGTGCCCGCTGTGCTCCCCAAAACTATACTGCAGAAACAGTCCCCCTGCAAGTACTACCGCCTTCAGTAATTATTGGCACACCCTAAAAAATAACTGCACCCAGGAAATAGTGTCCCTGACACTAATTTATAACCAAAATGTTCCCCAAAAATAACTGTGATAAGCTGATACTGTGCCCCCCACCGTAATAGTGCTCCCCATAGTCCCAACAATAGAAATAATTAGTGCCCCTGGCCAGCCAATGTCCCCATAGTGCCCTCATAATGTGTGCCAATGCCCCCTACTATGTACCCAAAAAACCCTCTTAGTGCCCCCCATGTCTGCCAGTATATAAGATAGGGCCCCCATAGTTATCCTCCCCCTCCATAGTGCCAGTATATATATATATATATATATATATATATAGCCCCCCACAGTTGTCCTCCTCCTCCAGAGTGCCCTCCATGTGAGCCAGTATATATGATAGGGCCCCCCATAGTGCTCCTCCTTCTCCATAGTGCCAGTATATATGATAGGGCCCCCCAAAGTGGTCCTTCTACAGAGTGCTCCCCCCATAGTGCTCCTCCTCCTCCAGAGTGCCCCCCATGTGAGCCAGTATATATGATAGGGCCCCCATAGTGCCAGTATATATAGGGCCCCCCATAGTGCTCCTCCTAGATAGTGCTCCTCCTCCATAGTGCCCCCACTGTGCCCCCATAGTGCTCCCCCTCCATAGTGCCCCCATTGTGCTCCTCCTCCATAGTGGCCCCATTGTGCTCCTCCTCCATAGTGGCCCCATTGTGCTCCTCCTCCATAGTGCCCTCATAGTGCTCCTCCTCCATAGTGCCCCATTGTGCTCCTCCTCCGTAGTGGCCCCCATAGTGTTCCTCCTCCATAATGCCCCCATTGTGCTTCTCCTCCGTAGCGCCCTCCATAGTGGCCCCCACTGTGTGCCAGTTTAAATGAAAAAAATTAACACTTATACTTACCTCCTTGCCTCTTTCAGCGACGCGATGCAGGCCTCTTCTGGCCTGTGTCCCGCGCTGTACGGCTCAGGCGGCGCGATGACGTCATCGCGACGCCTGTGCCGGCCTCTGATAGGCTACAGGCCTAGTGCCTCTCCCTCCCTTGCCCTGCATTATCCATCTGTATCGCCGTCCTAAGGACGGTGATACAGATAAATATAGAGATAAGCGCTTCCAAAATGGAAGCACTCATCTCTCCCTGCCGCCGGTAAGAAAGGGCCCCCCTCCAGCCCTGGGCCCCTGTGCAGCCGAAACGGCTGCACAGGTGGTATGTCCGCCCCTGATTAACACTTGGGGCATCAGGTACTTTTATGCCCGGCCGGCGGACACAGCTGCCCCCCTGAATTCAACTGTATCGCTGCCCTCAAGATGGAAATAGAGTTGGATACTGTGTCAGAGAATTGGCACTGATGACTCCCTTGCCCCACCGTTCACTAGAACTAGAACCTGAGGTAGTGTACTAAAAGCGGAGGTGATTGTGAAGACATCATCTCAGCTCCCAGATTGCGGTATAATGTCAACCAACTATGCCGGAAGACGGGTGTCTCTGACTCCAAGCTACTCTGCAGTACAGTATTTGACACCCTATAAGACACCCCTAGGTTTTAAAGGAGGATAAGAAAAAAGTATATTTTTCATCAGTTCTCAGCCTAGAGCCCCAATTAGATCCACAATATTTATAAGACCTCAGATCTGAGAGAAGAAAAAAAAAAATCAGCTTACCTCCACTGAGATCCAATGTTCTTACTACTACGCGGTGCTATGACCCGACGTCACACAGCGTGAGGGCAATGACGTTCTCACACTGTGCAGGTCAGGGAGTGGCGAGTACAAAGCTTTTTCCCCCCACCTTGGCGAGTAAAAAAAAAAAAAAAAGTACAAAAGGTACAGTATTTGGGGGCGTTAGTGAGTACAGTGGGCACATGATGGGAAAGATGATTGAAAAGTGAGAAATCTAAGTTTTCCTTGAGGCAAACTTTACAGAGATGAAATATAGCGGAAAGAAGTCGTCAAGGAGGTGTTGACTGACCTTGACTACAGATGAGGAAACAGAATGTTTTTATATCTAGTTGTACCAAAAATCCACTGGTATCTGTTAATGCGTGGAGGTATTTTGCGCTAAATTAGGGTACTGCTGACCCCAATGTGGGCCACTTAGCTTTTTCCAGGGCCATTAACATCCTATTCCACCCCATATGTTAATTTTGTGTATATACATAGATGTTAATAGATTTTACTACATGGCAGCCTATGGTAAAGAATGCCCAGATTTCCCAAAATGCAACCTATTACACTCCTTATACTGACAAATATCCGCCTCTTTTCTGCGTGGATCCATGGAAAACTGGTGTAAAGTAGAACTGGCTTAGTTGCCCATAGCAACCAATTAGATTCCACCTTTCATTTTTCACTGCTCATTTGGAAAATAAAAGTTGGAATCTGATTGGTTGCAATGGGCAAATAAGCTAGTTACTTTACACCAGTTTGATAAATCTCCCCCGCTTTTCCTATAGTGCATTGTATTTTAATGTTAGTGCTCTACAGAGAGGAGG
>ONZH01000397.1:0-26558 GCA_900303285.1 Rhinella marina
AGTTGCAGGAGGATGAGGATGAGGAGGACGACGTGGAGGTGGCTGTGGAAGAGGAGGAGGATGCTGGCGGCGAGGGTAGCAGTCAGGCTGTGTGCGTCCCATTGGTTCAGCACGGATGGGGCGGAGAGGAGGCGGAAGAGGAAGAGGAGGAAATGGCAAGTGATCCTTCTGGTGGGGGCAGTGAGGTCATGCCTATTCAGAGTCTGGCACACATGGCTGAGTTCATGCTGGGCTGCTTTTCCCGGGACACACGTGTTGTCCGGATAGTGGAGAACAAACTGTACTGGGTCTTCGCACTCCTGGACCCCCGGTATAAAGATAACGTCTCCTCTTTTATTCCGGTAGAGGAGAGGACAAATCGATTGCTGGAATACCAGAGGGAACTCGTGCAGAACATGATGGAGATTTTCCCACCCACCATCGCTGGCGGCAGAGAGGAGAGGGTCTCCCAGAGTCCCACAACATCTATCAGGCCCACAGCCACCAGGGGAACACTCTCCAAGGTGTGGGACACGTTCATGGCACCCCCTCGTGCAACTTCCATCACTGCGGGGCCTGCTATCAGCAGGAGGGACAAGTATCGGCGGATGTTGCGGGAGTACCTGGCAGACCGTACCCCTGTCCTCCCCGATCCCTCGGCGTCCTACACTTACTGGGTCTCCAATTTGGACACGTGGCTGGAACTGTCCCTGTACGCCTTGGAGGTGCTTGCCTGCCCTGCCGCCAGCGTGCTATCAGAAAGGGTGTTCAGCGCAGCCGGGAGCATTATAACCGATAAGCGCAGCCGCCTGTCAACCGACAGTGCCGACAGGCTGACGCTAATCAAAACGGAAAAACAGCAAGTGGATTGACCCGGACTTTGCTTCTCCAACAGTGGAAAGCAGCCAAAAGTGAAGTGCCATGTGTATGAAGTGCCATTTCCTCCTCCACCTCCTCCTCCTCCTCCTTAACCGCCGTAGAATTGCTCCGTAAATAAGAAAAATTTATATATTTATGGCTCACCTCTTGGGCCTGCACAAAATGTTTAAGAGGTGTCACCTCTTGGGCCTCCACATAATTTTTAAGAGGTCTCACCTCTTGGGCCTCCACAAAATGTTTAACAGGTCTCACCTCTTGGGCCTCCACAAAATGTTTAACAGGTCTCACCTCTTGGGCCTCCCTCCACATAATTTTTAAGAGGTCTCACCTCTTGTGCCTGCACAAAATGTTTAAGAGGTCTCACCTCTTGGGCCTCCACATAATTTTTAAGAGGTCTCACCTCTTGGGCCTGCACAAAATGTTTAAGAGGTCTCACCTCTTGGGCCTCCACATAATTTTTAAGAGGTCTCACCTCTTGGGCCTGCACAAAATGTTTAAGAGGTCTCACCTCTTGGGCCTCCACATAATTTTTAAGAGGTCTCACCTCTTGGGCCTCCACAAAATGTTTAACAGGTCTCACCTCTTGGGCCTCCACAAAATGTTTAACAGGTCTCACCTCTTGGGCCTCCACAAAATGTTTAACAGGTCTCACCTCTTGGGCCTCCACATAATTTTTAACACGTCTCACCTCTTGGGCCTCCACAAAATGTTTAAGAGGTGTCACCTCTTGGGCCTCCACATAATTTTTAATACGTCTCACCTCTTGGGCCTCCACATAATTTTTAATACGTCTCACCTCTTGGGCCTGCACAAAATGTTTAAGAGGTCTCACCTCTTGGGCCTCCACATAATTTTAAAGAGGTCTCACCTCTTGGGCCTGCACAAAATGTTTAAGAGGTCTCACCTCTTGGGCCTCCACATAATTTTTAAGAGGTCTCACCTCTTGGGCCTCCACAAAATGTTTAACAGGTCTCACCTCTTGGGCCTCCACAAAATGTTTAACAGGTCTCACCTCTTGGGCCTCCACATAATTTTTAACACGTCTCACCTCTTGGGCCTCCACATAATTTTTAACACGTCTCACCTCTTGGGCCTCCACAAAATGTTTAACAGGTCTCACCTCTTGGGCCTCCACATAATTTTTAACACGTCTCACCTCTTGGGCCTCCACAAAATGTTTAAGAGGTGTCACCTCTTGGGCCTCCACATAATTTTTAATACGTCTCACCTCTTGGGCCTCCACATAATTTTTAATACGTCTCACCTCTTGGGCCTGCACAAAATGTTTAAGAGGTCTCACCTCTTGGGCCTCCACATAATTTTTAAGAGGTCTCACCTCTTGGGCCTGCACAAAATGTTTAAGAGGTCTCACCTCTTGGGCCTCCACATAATTTTTAAGAGGTCTCACCTCTTGGGCCTCCACAAAATGTTTAACAGGACTCACCTCTTGGGCCTCCACAAAATGTTTAACAGGTCTCACCTCTTGGGCCTCCACAAAATGTTTAACAGGTCTCACCTCTTGGGCCTCCACATAATTTTTAACACGTCTCACCTCTTGGGCCTCCACATAATTTTTAACACGTCTCACCTCTTGGGCCTCCACAAAATGTTTAAGAGGTGTCACCTCTTGGGCCTCCACATAATTTTTAAGAGGTCTCACCTCTTGGGCCTGCACAAAATGTTTAAGAGGTCTCACCTCTTGGGCCTCCACATAATTTTTAAGAGGTCTCACCTCTTGGGCCTCCACAAAATGTTTAACAGGTCTCACCTCTTGGGCCTCCACAAAATGTTTAACAGGTCTCACCTCTTGGGCCTCCACAAAATGTTTAACAGGTCTCACCTCTTGGGCCTCCACATAATTTTTAACACGTCTCACCTCTTGGGCCTCCACATAATTTTTAACACGTCTCACCTCTTGGGCCTGCACAAAATGTTTAAGAGGTCTCACCTCTTGGGCCTCCACATAATTTTTAAGAGGTCTCACCTCTTGGGCCTCCACAAAATGTTTAACAGGTCTCACCTCTTGGGCCTCCACAAAATGTTTAACAGGTCTCACCTCTTGGGCCTCCACATAATTTTTAATACGTCTCACCTCTTGGGCCTCCACATAATTTTTAAGAGGTCTCACCTCTTGGGCCTCCACAAAATGTTTAAGAGGTTTCACCTCTTTAGCCTCCACACAATTTTTAAGACGTCTCACCGCTTGGGCCTCCACAAAATTTTCCATGAGCCTCTGGCCAGCCCACGGCCTCTTCCTGCCTTTTGCGGTCCTACGCATCCCTCAACATCCCCACTGCTTTACCTGCTAGACATGACACTGGGCCAGGTCGGGTCACTGACATCTCAAGCGCCAACAATTTGGGCATTTTAAGGCTTCTGCATGTGTTTGAGTTGTTTTTACATTTTAAAGAAGACATGTCTGACCACATCTCACACACACACACAATGACAATTAGGGGTGGGGTCTATTTGATTTCCCCCTTGCCTATGCCATCTGTGGTTGTCATAGGCAACGTGATTTTAAGGGGTGCAGAATTTTATCTTCTTTTTTGTCTAGTTTGGCTTGGGGTCCATGGCAATGTTGAGGAAAGAAGGTTTCCTTGTATGGTCTCACTTTACAGAGAGGTTACATTGTCTTTGGAGTGTATTGTTGAGAGGCTGTGATAGTGGCGTAATAGTGCGACTTGGGCGCGTTATATGCACCCAGACATGCTTCCCCTGCTGTCCCAGTTGCATTCCAGCAGTGTTGGCATCCTTTTCTGAGGTTTCAGGGTGGACTTGGTGACCTCCAAGTGGTCGAATTGAGATTTCCAAGTGGCGAGCATTTTTTCCCCATAGACTTTAATGGGATTCGATATTCGGTCGAATAGTCGAATTTCGCGGTCTATTCGAATCGAATTTCGAACTTTCGAATATTTCACTACTCGCTCATCTCTATTACCGATTGGATAATAGAACATAATAGCAAGTCCCATGTCGCTAGGTGGCTTCTTTAGGAAGTACTAAGTAAATGTCAGTTTTAAGCAGTATATATAGGCCAGTAGGTGATAATCGTCATCAATATTTTCCCAGCTGCCATTGGTTTGTGTGTGAGATTCAAGCACCACCACGTCTACCTCCTTATATATCCTGCTTGAAGCTTACATTTATTAAATGCCCCCTGAAGAAAAAAGCATGATGAATCGCATGAGGTCTAAGAGGGACCTGCTATCATATCTGGTCAGTAAACATGTAAATCGATAAACCTGGACATTATTAGTGTCAGTTGTGCTGCACATGCATCGAGCACAAGAGGTGCAGAGGATAGGAGTGGTAATGGCCCTCATGAAGTGCTGTTGTGTCATTGTTTCCTACTGGGGATTTGTGCAAGGGAAATGTAGATTAAAGAATCATGCCAGGAGTAAACGTAGAACAGTCTGTCTTTACATGTTATTCTTGAGGGGAGGAGGATATCTGGTTCCTAAACTTTTCTCACAGGGGAAAAAGATATGGTTCATGTGAGTGGGAGCTCTGAATGTGCTTCCTCTCTCCCCCACTATCTGAACAGGAACTCTCTGTCCTCTACTCTGTCTCTAGCTAGACTGGAATTTCTACTCCTGGCAGGAAGTAGGACCACCCCACTCCTTCCAAGGAGGGAGCCAACAATTCCTCCTCTGCTGGAATAAATGGCTATTATGTGAAAAATACACTACATATAAACGTTAACAATTGTAGATACCCCCAAATCTGGGGTACTAGACACACAACGTCTTGGCACACAGCTCCCATTTCCTCAGGAAAAGTGTCCCTGCGTGTTGTTCCTACTGTTCCTGACTTTGCAGTTGCCACTACTACAACCAGGCCGTACCATATGTCACCCAGCCCTCAGATCTAGAGGGAAACCTGACAAAATTAGGTAGCTGTGCGTGCCTTAGCCTGACAAGAGATGCTGTTGGTCTTTCTCTCCTTGGGTGGCACTGAAGACACCTCTTGCATGGTAATACTGCGTGTTGGTGATAAAAATCACTCCACTAGCTTTAACTGAACTTTACTGAAGTCTGCAGGTATGAGCAAACAAGCAAAAGTATAAAAGTAATAACAATTAAGGGGAATAGATTTTTTTTAGTCAGTGATGCTGCATAAGATCTACCAGGTGATTATAGTCTCTCTTCAGCGGCATGCCTGTGGACTGGGAGACTCCCTCTCCATCCAGGTGTTTTCGAAGACTATGACTACCTCAAACGTATTATGATATCTGACTATGACATCCCAGAATACTCTAATATGAACTCCTGTTCTTTGGCAAAATGATGGAGTTCAGCATTCAAATTCCAATCAAACTTTCCAAACTTGGAAAAATATTTGCCTTTCTCATATCCAATGGAAATATCATTTGCATCTCATAGTAGTATATTCTGTCTCAGAAATGTTTGTGCAGACCAGAAACATTTGCTCATCGAGCTGCTTGTTGATTTCTCTTTAATTTTATAATATTGATACCAATATGACAACAGTTTTGCTCAGTAGATTGGTCGTAAATTTGATGTCTTTGATGATAACATTCCCTGGATACATGTTCATATTAGTTGTCAATATTCTGGACTGGATGAAGAACAAAAGGCTGGATATAAGTGATCAACTCATCTCTGGGATTGGTCTATTTATCCTTGTTCACAGGCTGCAATATACAATCTTCAGCTACATGGAATTCGTATATGACTATCATACATTTAGAAAATATGTGAACTGTTATAACCTTTTTTATTTTTCTCTAATACTCTGCACTTTGCTCTTCTCCACATGGCTCGCCATTCATTTTTGCCTGAAGATTGTGAACATCAACCACAAAGTCTACATCTATATTCAGCGTAGGTTCTCCAAGATGTTTCCATGGATCCTCCTTCCATCCATCTTTGCTTCAGTTTCTCTAAGTGCTCCTGTTGCCCTGAAATTAACAAAAGAACAAATTGTAAACTCTACACAGACTGCACAGAATCTAGGCCATATATTCTTAGTATTTCTTCCTTATGTTGTGTTTTCTTTTTTGTGTTTTTTACTGTTTTTCATTTCAACTTTGAATATCATTTTATCTCTGCGAAGACATATTAAACACATAAGTGATAACACCATAGAATTAAGAACTGAGATAGTAAAAGCTCATGTCACTGCAGTGAGGACAGTTGTCTCCTTACTTATTTTTAATTTCTTCTATTTTGCTTTACTGCTCATTTTAACAGTAGCACATTTATATCAATTTAAGATACGATTTTTCTCTTACCTATATTCATTGTGTCATATTTTTGGCGTACCAATATTAATACAAGGAAGCAGCAAGCTACGGAAAAAGTTACATGCTGTTTGGCTCTGTTTTTCCTCCTTAGACTTAGACTAAAAGCTTTGCTGTATAATAAGTCAATTATATGCTTAAATTCACACATTTTCTGCATTAAAGGGGTTTTCCAAGATTTAAATACTGATGACTAGTGCTGAGCGAACTTCTGTTTTCAAGTTCGGAGTACAAGGTTCGGGTTCGGGATATCTAAGAATTCCGTTATGGATTCTGCTACCACGGACCATAAGTTATGGACCATAGTAGCGGAATCCATAACGGAATTCTTAGATAACCCGAACCTGAACCTTGTACGCCGAACTTGAAAACTGAAGTTCGCTCATCCCTACTGATGACCTGTCCTCTTGGCTCTTTGCCATTCACCCAGTGCTGTTTCTCCCCATGCACCGAGCACTTTATATTCTGCAATAAATTAAAGAAGATCTGTGAGTGCCATGGATCATTCTGTTTTTGTTTTTTTTTACTTATCCACTGTTGTTCCACCTCAAACCTGCAATGCCACTGGATGACTGGTGATAGAGGGGACATGCCAACTGTGTATACTCTTATAACTGGTATCCTCTGGTTTGGTGATTAGTATCTGATAAGTGGAAGTTTGACACCCAAGACCTCCTGCCAAGGCCAAGTGATGACCCTTTCATCAATGTACGGCCTTTTGCTTGGTGAGATCCAAGAAGGCAGCAGCAATCATAGGAGCGCGGTGCCGTCTCAAACAGCTGATTTCCTGGGAGGGGTCTTAGGTGTTGCACCCCCACCGATTATATACTCATGATCTATCCTGAGGATAGGACATCAGTATTTCAATATTAGAAAATTCACCTTCTAGTTTTTTTTTTTTACGCCTTGACGTCTTCCAGTACAGTCCTTCAATGAGTCAGACATCTAGCTCTCAGATGAGTAAGCCTTCATAAAACAGCTCCATGAATGCAACCGATTTGTTTTGGAGGCATGTAAAACAAAATGAAAGCTGGAAAATATATGATGAACCTCATACAGTTAATTAAAACAAACCTTCAGTGACTATAAGGAGAAAAGAGTATAAGACGCTATGTGTGATTAAGAAAACAAGAAAATCTTGCATTTAACCAGTTTATAAGTGATCCTAAAATTTTCTTCATACAAAAGAAGCTTTACTACAGCCTGACCAGGAGTTTTCATGCAGTTTTGAAATATTTTATGTTACAGTTTAGCATTTCATTGACTGATATTCCAGTGTGAGAAACAAAATCAACTAAAACTGGAACCTGCAGAGGGGGATTATTACTTTATTTTATATTTGTCATGTGAAAACTGATTAGATTGTTTTCTATAATATCTCACCAACGCTTCACTAGCCTGTTAGTAGCAGGCATATCGTCACAGTGCAGTTCATCATGACACTTGTTGCCATGTAGGCTGGCTGCATGTACTCTTGTGTATTGGCTGCGGGCCGTTACCCGTTAATGCTGGCTACATGGGTGTTGCTTGCTATCTTTAGTGTTCTAGTGCGTGAACTTTGTTCTGCGAAGTTGTGTATTCCTTGTGTCTGTATCACAGTGCAGTTCACCGTGACACTGTGTTGCTGCGTACGCTGGCTGCCTACGATATTACATACTGGCTGCAAGCTGTTAACCATGCACCATGTCACGGACATTCCTGCGACAGGTATCAGGAGGTCTGTCAGATTGGCTACCCATGGGTTAAGCTGACAGGTTCTCCTTTGATTGTTTTGTTGTTGCTGACATTCACCACACCCTCCCCCTTCAGGTGTTGGTATCTTTGTAATTATCTTTGTCTATTTAGTGTTGGTTCCCTCACCATGCTGTGCGGTTTATATTTTCTGTGGTGTCTGTGGTTGTTTGGTGTGTGTTTCTCTGTGGAGATCCCATTGCTGCCACAATCTTCATGAAAGCTAAGTGTCTTCCTTCCCTTTCGTTTATTTGTGTATATCTTCCCAGTGTTTTGGTGTTTGGGCCTGAGGGGAGACTACTGTTCATCCAGGTTGGTGGAGGAAAGGTTTGTCTCATTACTGTCACTGGCTTCAGGGTCCTTCAGGGACAGTTGGGGTCCCAGGTTTCCAGCGTATGAACTCGCCTACCTTCTAGGCCTGTTCATACTGTTAGAAGGGTAGGACTGGAGTCAGGGTTTGTATAGGAGGTGACAATCTGCCTTTACTCTTCCAGGCCTTATCCCATCCCCCCCCCCTTCCTCCTGCGCTTGGTGTGGGATATTCTCCCCCACACCAGAGCGTGACAATACCGGTATGTTCTTGATATTAGAATACATTGGCAAAAGTCTCATTTTAATATCAGTGTGAGGGTTTAGTCATATATTGTCAATTGCATTTACCGTTGTAGTGCACCATTTTCTCTGAATTTTTCCCATTTCCCACAAAAGGAGGGGTTTTCAGGAAGTTAGAGGAGTTGAGTGAGAGAGTCCAAAGAGACCACACAAGGCGCGGTGAGGGAAGCGTTTTCCATTCCTGATATTAATAGGACTTTGTACTGTATCTAAGAGGGGGACAACAGGTCCAAGACACCCCACTCTGTTTGAGCCAGTAACCAAAACTTGAAGCTAAAGATAACATTACAGAATAAAGAGTTAAGGCCATACTGCTGGAACCAAGAAAGAGAAATATCAAGTACCGTAAGTACTGCAAGTTTATTTCAAGTAAAGAAAAGAACTTCAGAAAGTCTGGTCTTCATTTCGTTCCTCGATCCAACTCAATCTCCGCAACAAAGACTGACCCCCAAGAACGACAGCCTGAAAGTAAGAGCACCATGACACAGACATTAGGTCACGGTATACCACTCGCATCATACACACCATCTTGCTAGCCTCACTGTAGCTGTTGAGGACCCCCACAGAGAAAGTTGCATGGAAGTGGAAGTAGAAGATGAGGAGCTGGAAGAGGAGGAGAAGCAGGAGGAGGAGATGTTGCTTGTGCAGAAGATAGAGGCTGCTTATGATGAGAAAAACACCAACAAGAATGAAAAACGATATGCTTACTTGTTGACGTAATGACAGGCACATCCTTACCATTAAGCAATCTTATAAATACTGTATATCTTTTGACCCTCGCTATCAAAGCAAAATGTGAAATGTTTTCCTTTTGCCAAAAAGGAGGGCAAATTCCTTTACTACCAGGATACACCGTCAACACACCTTGCAGCACGCAGAAGTGCCTGCCAATAGCATGTCTGACCAGGAGGCCTCTCACCTCCACCCACCAAGTCACTCCCCTTCCACCATCTCTGCTACCTCCAGTAAGAGAAGCTGCAGCAGCCAGTTCAATATTATTAACCTAATTTAGCTATTTTAATGTGCTGCACCAGGATCACGCAAATCACAAACCCCTGCTGCCACCATCATACCACTGCTGCTGTCTGCCTACCTACCATAATATTCTGTAAAGTGTGTGTGCTGCTGCTGCCACCACAGCTGCTACTCACTGATTATAATCTTCATCTTTGCACAGCCGACATTATTACTAGTGGTAACCCAATGCAGCCACACACATCTACTTGCTGCTATGTCTGATCCATGCTGTGTTGCTACTGCTGAAGCTACTATTGCAACTACTATTAAACTACACCCCTTACCATTTCCAAATCCACACTGTACTGCTGCTGCTTCCAAATGAAAGGAAGACTTTTCCACGATTGTTCAACTTTAGAACAGGTCACTGTTTCTTAGGACAATTAACACTTATGTGTTTAAATATGGGTAGGCAATCTGTCCCCATTAAGGTATAATTCTTAGAAGCTTGTGCATAAGAAGCCACTGTTTCTTATGATAATGACCTATGTGTGTATTTTGTATGCTTGGTCCCAACAAGCCACTGTTTTTTCTAATAACACTGTGTGTGCTTAAACACCATCTGTCCCCTAAAGGAAGCTTCCTAATACGAAAAAGCATACCACATGCCACAGAACAGTGTGTTTTTAAACATCGACAACCACACATTTACCCATAGGTATGTATGTCAGTGTCACTATTTGCTATTGCTGTCATTGCATTTAAGAGCTTAAAGGGATGGATGGAGAAGAGAAAGAACAAAAATTTGTACAAAAATAAAATAATAAATAAAAAGATAAAATAGGGAGGTTTGGAGATGACAGTTTGGAGACCTCCAAACTGTCATATACCAGACCTCCAAACTGTCATATACCAGTTTAAGGCCAATCGGAGCATATCTGATTTGTGTAGAATTGTTTCAGACACAAATAAAAAATTTTGAAAACTTTGATGAACCGGACAGGAAAAAAAGTTCAAGTAATTTATAATATATACTATTAAACAGTTCAAATAGAAAGTGAATACAATTTAAGATGCTAATATGCCACATAAGGTTGTTATGTGGAAATTAATAAGAAGTGTAGAAGTAATTAATATCATGACATACTGCCACTGAATTGATATCTTATATGCATTGCCAAGTAATAAACTATGAAAACAGTTACCAATTGGATAATGGCACATGATAGCAAGTCCCACTTAGACACCTTGGCATTTTTGAGAAGTACTAAGTAAATGTCAGTTTTAAGCAGTATATATAGGCAGTAGGTGATAATCATAATCATCCCAGCTGCCATTGGTTTGTGTGTGAGAATCAAGCACCACCACGTCTACCTCCTTATATATACTGCTTGAATCTAACATTTATTTAATGCCTCCTGAAGAAGAAGCACGCTGAATCACATGAGGTCTAAGTGGGACTTGCTATCATATCTGGTGGGTAGTGGATCCACTCTGCCAACCTTTCAGGAGTGGTAGGCTGCTGATTCACAGGGATCAGAGTAACTGAGGAGTACCAGAGGAATCATACTAACTCTTAGTCAGAAACAGGCTGAGTTCAATGTCCAGAAAAAAATGTCAGTATACCAACAGGTAAATGGATTAACTTTGACATTATGAATGTCAGTTGTGCTGCACATGCATCAGTCTCCAGAGGAGTTGGTGCAGAGGATAGGAGTGGTAGTGGCCCTGATGAAGTCCAGTTGTTTCATGGTTTACTACCTCAACACATTGCACCGTGGGGATTGGTGCAGGGATAATGTAGATGAAAAAAATCAGGCCAGAAGTAAACACAGTCTGTCTTTAGCTGTTATTGTTGCAGGAGAAGGATATCTGGATCCTGAACATTCCTCACAGGGGAAAAAGATATGGTTCATATGAGTGGGAGCTCTGCATGTGCTTCCTCACTCACTATCTGAACAGGAACTCTGTGTCCTCTCCTCGCTCTGTCTCTAGCTACTGTAGACTGGAATTCCCCCTCCTGGCAGGAAATAGGACCACCCCACACCTTCCAAGGAGGGAGCCAACCATTCCTCGTCTGCTGAAATAAATGGAAATTATGTGAAACATACATAACATTACATATAAAGCATTAACAATTGCAGATACCACCAAATCTGGGGTACTACACACACAACTTCTTGGCATACAGCTCCCATTTCCTCAGGAAAAGTGTCCCTGTGTGTTTTACTGTGTCCCAGGGTCCTACTGTTCCTGGCTTTGCAGTTACCACCACTACAACCAGACCATACAATATGTCACACAGCCCTTAGATCTAGAGGGCAACCTGCCAACATTAGTTAGCTGTGGGTGCCGAAACCTGACAAAAGTTGCCTTTCTTAGATCCTTGGTCTTTCTCTCCTTGGGTGTAATATTGCATGCTGATGATAAACACCACTCCACTAGCTCTAACTGAACTTTACTGAAGTATGCAATTTAGAGCAAATTAGCAAAAGTATAAACGTAATAACAATTATGGGGAATAGATTTTTTTAGTCAGCGATGCGGCATAAGGCCTACCAGGCGGTTATCGTCTCTCTTCAGCGGCATGCCTATGGACAGTAAGACTTCCTCTGTCTCTCTATCACAGTTTTTTGTATAGAGGCACATTTAGAGATTCCTTTGTACTCCTTAATTTGGAATCTTCATAGGCTTTACTCTCTGTAGGGAGCACCATACCATAACATACTCCGTTCTTGCTTAAACCTCCTACTGCACTTACTCTCCTCCTCTTTCCTCCTAGGACTGCCTGCTTCCACCTCTCAGACCTCCTGCTACTCTGGTCACAGCCCTTCCCTTGTTTTTTACCACCATCTACTGGACCTGAGGTCACACTGGAGTCTCTTATTACAGCATTCTAAGCATTGGGCTGCTATACAACTTCATAGAGGAGGTCTATATTAGTATGTATGTGTTCTGACATGCTTGGCAAAAACTTTATACTGTATTTGCTGTCCATATTTGTTTGATTTTCTGAACTTCACGTCAAGTTAGTAATCAGTTTATGCCCCTTAAAAGTGCAAGCAGATCTATATAAATTGTTAGGTACAAGGATTCTGCTCCTATCTTCCTATAACATACAGTAGGTTATCTTTACCAGGGATAATATATGTTATAATTATACATAATTTAGTTGTTCTAAGTCTCATGTACAGTTTCCATGTTAGGAATTCATCAAATGTCATAGTCAATTACTAAAATAATGTAACTTTCAGACAAATTACCCGTTCTTTGGTTTCACGGACTACAGTTTGAGATTTAGGTTGAACAGTCCATTGATCGATACCACCTTGAGCTTTACTCCTTCCATTTGCTATCATGTTCCCTTCACATTAGTGTTGAGAGAATAAAAATTAACAAAGAGGACTTTGATCTGAATTTTAGGAAAAAATTAATTAGCCACGAGACCGAATTTTTGTGTGCTTCATCGTAACAAATCATTCTTTCTGGAAATAGGGTTAAAAATAAAAAAATACATACTCATCTCATCCATTTGCTCGCAGAAAGGCCGTCACAGCCATTTAGATGAGATGAGTGTATTTTTTTGTTTTTTTACCCCTGAAAGACCTCAATGTGTCAGATGATACGATTAGACTTGAAGCCGGCATCTGAGGGGTTCGGGGGGGGGGGGGCACGGAATTCCCCATCATTGCGCCCACTACATACAATGAAATGTGATTCCTGACAAAGTAATTTGTAACAAATCGAACTTCGGCGAAGCAGCCAAATGGAATTTTTCATAACTCTGCTCATCTCTACTTTTCATGTCCACCCTCTCCTTCTTTTTCTCTCATCTTTTCTTAGCTTTTGTTGGTTTTTTTCCTCATGTTTCTGACCTTGAAAACTATTAAGCATACATGCGGGTGGTGTTCCTAGAGCTCTACTCATTATGTCTTATAACTGCAATGTTAATGGTGTACTTTTTTATATTGTTTATTTTTATAATAATTTCCTATAGGAACTTTGAACTCGTTGTATGGTCTGGAACCTGGGGCCTTTTTCCTGTAGCTCTACCTTTATAAATAAAGAATTTAAAAAGTTACTCCACCTGACTCTAATAACTGACTCTGACTATCTCAAACTTACATTATCATCATATCTGACTAGGACATCTGAGGATGTTATAGTATGAACATTGCATTCATGTTAACCATATTGGCACAATAATGGCGGTAAGCATTCAAATTCCAATCAAACTATCCAAACTTGGAAAAATATTTGCCTTTCACATATCCAATGGAGATATCATTTGCATCTCAGATACACGGTATAATCTGTCTCAGAAATGTTTGTGCAGACCAGAAGCATTTGCTCATCAAGCAGCTTATTGAATTCTCTACAATTTGCTAATCTTGATACCAATATGACAACAATCTTGGTCAGTATATTGGTCATAAATTTGATGTCTCTTTTAATAACAATCCCTGGATACATGCTCATATTAGTTGTGAATTTTCTGGACTGGATGAAGAACAAAAGGTTGGATATAAGTGATCAACTCATCTCTGGGATTGGTCTATTTATCCTTGTTCACAGGCTGCAATATACAATCTTCAGCTACACTGAATTCGTATATGACTATCATACAATTTCAAAATACATGCACTGGTATAGCCTTTTCTATTTTTCTCTAATACTCTGCACTTTGCTCTTCTCCACATGGCTTGCCATTCATTTTTGCCTGAAGATTGTGAACATCAACCACAAAGTCTACATCTATATTCAGCGTAGGTTCTCCAAGATGTTTCCATGGATCTTCCTTCCATCCATCTTTGCTTCAGTTTCTCTAAGTGCTCCTGTTACCCTGAGAATGACACAAGAACAAATTGTAAACTCTACCCAGACTGCACAGAATCTAGGCCATTTAGTCTCAGTATTTCTTCCTTATGTTGTGTTTTCTTTTTTGAGTTTTTTACTGTTTTTCATTTCGGCTCTAAATATAATTTTATCTCTGCGAAGACATATTAAACAAATAAATGATAACACCATAGCATTTAGATCTGAGATAGTAAAAGCTCATGTCACTGCAGTGAGGACAGTTGTCTCCTTACTTGCTTTCAATCTGTTCTATTTTGCTTTACTGCTCATTTTAATCGTAGCACATTTATATCAAATGAAGACACAATTTTTCTCTTACCTTTATGCATTGTGTCATATTTTTGGCGTAGCAATATTAATACAAGGAAGCAGCAAGCTACGGAAAAAGTTACATGCTGTTTGGCTCTGTTTTTCCTCCCTAGACAAGACTTAGACTAAAAGCTTTGCTGTATAATAAGTCAATTATATGCTTAAATTCACACATTTTCTGCATTAAAGGGGTTTTCTAAGATTTAAATACTGATGACTAGTGTTGAGCGAAATTCTGTCTTCAAATTCGGCATACAAGATTTGGGTTCGGGATATCTAAGATTTCCATTATGGATTCTGCTACCACGGACCATAAGTTATGATCCGTTGTAGCTGAATCCATAATGGAATTCTTGGATAAACTGAACCTTGTACACCAAACTTGAAAACAGAAGTTCGCTCATCCCTACTGATGACCTATCCTCTTGGCTTGTTGCCATTCACCCAGTGCTGTTTCTCCCCATGCACCATGCACTTTATGGTCTTCAATAAATGATTGAAGATTGGTGAGTGGCATGGGTCATTCTGTTTTTTTGTTTTTGTTTTTTTTTGGACTTATCCACTGTTATTCCATCCTGCAATGCCTATTTGGTCCACCTGAGTCCGATGATGCTCCCATTACTGGTATAATCTGGATGGGTGATGGGTATCTGATCAGAAGCGGGAGGGGGGGGGTCTGACATCCAGCACCCATGACGATCAGCTGTTTGGGAAGGCACTGACACTCCTAAGCCAAGTGACAACACTTTCACCTGTCTCGTGACCTAGACACAGCTCAGCCCCATAGCAGCCCCTCTGTGCTTGGTAATCTTCGAGAAGGCAGTGGAACTCACAGAAGCACCAGTGCCTTCTCAAACAGCTGACCGCTTAGGGGGGGAAAGTAAGGTAGATGGTCTCGGACCTCCATCAATCAGATGCTTATGATCAGGATTTAAATCTTGGAAAACCCATTTAAGTCACATCTAGTTTTTTTTACACCTCATCATCTTCCATCACAGTCCTTCACTGAGTGGGACATCTAGCTCTCAAATGAGTAAGCCTTCATAGAACAGCTCCATAAATAAAACTTGTTTTGGAGGCACGTAAAATAAAATTAAAAAAAAGCTTGAAAATATATTAAATTCTCAATTGCAATGAACCTCATACAGTTAATTAAAACAAACCTTTGTGTAATATTACAAAATATTGCATTTAACCAGTTTATCAGTGATCCTAAAATTCCAAAAATCCATTTTCTTTATACAAAAGATGCTTCACTACAGCCTGTCCAGGACTTTTCATACAGTTTTGATATATATGATATGTCATAGTTTCGCATTTAATTGACTGATATTCCAGTGTGAGAATACACTCAAAAGTTAACATGCACAGGGGGATTATTACTTTATTTCATATTTGTCATGTAAAAACTGATTAGATTGTTTTCTATAATATCTCACCAATGCTTCAGTAGCCTGTTAGTAGCAGACATAATGTCAGAGGGCAGTTCACGTGACATTTATTGCCATGTAGGCTGGCTGCATGTACTCTTGTGTACTGGCTGCGGGCCGTTACAGGTTAATGCTGGTTACATGGGTGTTGTGTGCTGGCTTCAGCCTTCTAGTGTGTGAACTTTGTTCTACGAAGTTGTGTATTCCCTGTGTCCTTATCACAGTGCAGTTCACCGTGACACTGTGTTGCCACGTCGGCTGGCTGCCTACAATATTGCATACTGGCCATTAACCGTGTATGCTGGTTGCTTGGGTTGTGCGTGCTGACTGTGGTCTTCTAGTGTATGAACTGTGACCTATGACTTGTATGCGCTATGTGTTCATGTAGGGTTAATGTTTTCCTGATCTGGTTGTCTGGATATCAGCTGGTCAAGTGTTGTAATCACCCTGCTATTTAGACCTGTGAGCTGTGTGCCTGAATCAGTCTGTCTCCAGGAATCCTGTGTGTAGGGTGCATTCTACTGACCTGTGTGTTTTTGATTGTACCCTGACTTGTGTCATCAACCTGATATTTCATCTATGCCTTCGGGAGTTTGCACAAAGTCACCAGGTTCTAGTCTGTCTGCGAGTTTGTAATATGTTACTTTGTGTCATATTTTGTATGTTCATCTATGACCGCCATACACCCAGTTCCGCATGGGGTCCAAGCATGTTACTATGTCTCCATGTTCCGTATGTTTATCTGTGACCACCATGCATCCCATTCCACATGGGGTCCAGACATGATACTATGTCTCCATGTTTCATATGTTTATCTGTGACCACCATGCACCCATTTCCGCATGGGGTCCAGGTATGTTACTATGTCTTCATGTGTTGCATGTTTATCTGTGACCACCATGCACCCAGCTCCACATGGTGTCCAGGCATGTTTATATGTTGACTGCATTGTTTGCCTGTGTTTCTGGTTTTATGTCTTGTCTGGACCGCTAGTGTCTTTAACCAGTGTCTGTTCCTTGCAGGTAAACTGCCAAATGACCAGGACCATCCCGAGAGGTAGCAGGACGGTTGCTCCCCTGTGGAGAAGACCAGACCCTGTATAGGGTTTAAAGGGTGAGAACCAGGGGAGCACCAGAATGACGCCCTTAGGGTTTGGCCCTAAGTCAAACAAGTCTCTTGGCCCAGTGGGTCTATATCTACCACTGTTTCCTATTTCTTTGTCCAGGATTATTCCAGCTGTTTGGGTCTGGTGATTTGTTTGAAAAGCATTCCTTTTGGCCTACTCTAGATCTGTTAGTCTGATTTCTGTATGCTTTTGATATATTAAGGTGTTCCTTTGACTCATGAGCATGACGCATATTAAGTGAATAAAAATAATTGGGTCTTATTGTGTCATTGTTTCTTTTTCATGGGTTAACCCTGCACTTAGCTCATTGTGCTTTCTAGCGGTGCTTTTTAATCTACTCTTAGTGCATAATAACTTATCAAAATGAGGACCTAAGTAAATGCCAAAAGTTAAACTACAGGTGAAAATCCATACCACTTATATGAAAAAAAAACCTACTGTAAGCACACTGTACACACAAATATAGAAAGTTTTCCAAAATGTATCTTTATTAAAAAAAATTCAAATAACATGATAAAAGACATAAATGAATTGACAATGATAGACACAAACGACAGGAGTATGCCAAAATGGGGTCAGATATAAGTTTACATGAGACAAATGAAGTAGAATAAAGGAGTAGGTGTATCACAAAAATCTACCTGCCATAAAATCTACCTGCCATATCTACCTCCTAAAGGTGGAAAAAATTACAGAGTCCACAACACATAAAATACATGCCCGGTTGATGGCACATCCAAAACACACCGACACATGTTTAGCATCAGCTTCCTCAGGGTGGGTGGAAGTTTTGAACAAGATGCCCCTATAAATAGCCAATATAAACCAATGAGGCGAGCTGATCAAATCTGATATACATCATACTAATGATGAAGTTGTACCTCCCATCACACCACATTGCCCTTCACCACCTTTGGAGCATGCCAGCATACGAGCAGACACATCGTTCAACTGGTAAGTCATGTGACAAGTAACTCATGTGATGCGTACTCAGGAAATGCAGGACGGAGCCTTAGATCATTTAGGGTAGTTACACCAAATACATCTTTAGAATGGAAAACCATCTTAAGTGAGGGCAAATGCCATGGATAGAGTGCACAGAGAAGAGAAAAGAAATAGAATGTGAAAAGGGTGAAAGGAAGAGTGGAACACAAAGAAAAAAGAAATTAACAACATTATTGCAAATAATGAATGTGTAAAAAATATAATGAAGTGACAAATGTGAAAAAGATATGTATAAAAAATATATATATGAAAAATATATATAATATAAAACAATAATGTTATATTCAAGTGTATGAATAAAATGAATATATAAGAAATGATATAAATTCATATCTGAAAAAAGAAATGAATTAATAATTTTTTATTATTGTTTTTATTTTTTTTAAATATATGTAAACCATATGTAAACCAATATCATGATGAGGTGAAATGGATATGTAATAAAAATAAAAAATTAGAGCATGTCAACACCTTTATACTGCTTGATGTAGTAGACTTTTCCTGACAATCCTTCCCGACAATAGCTTGCATTTACAAGTGTAGTATACCGGAGTGGGGCACTACCATTTTGTCACCTGTCTATGGGTTCCTGTGTCTAGATATATATCCCATCTGTATATTAATTGCAAAGACTTCTTATTTAGGGCAGTAATATTCTTATGCAACTGTTTTTACATGTAATGTGCCTGGTGTTCCAACAGGTGTCATATGTTCTGACAGATTCCTTTAGAAAGAATGGAACTAACCATTTCATTCTGCCCCCCTTTGGGCAGAAGTGGGTTTTTCCATTTCCCACCAAAGGAGGGGTTTTCAGGAAGTTAGAGGAGTTGAGTGAGAGAGCCCAAAGAGACCAGTCAAGACGCAGTGAGGGAAACGGTTTTCCCTCTCGCTGCAGGAGCTTTGGGAAAGCAGCTCATAGAACTTCCCCCTCCTGAAATGAATAGGACTCTGTATCTAAGCGGGGAACAACAGTCCCAAGAAACCCCACTCTGTTTGAGATAATAACTAGAGATGAGCAAATTTTTCAAAAATTTGATTAGGCTGGTTCGCCGAATTTTCCGAAAAGATTTGCTTCGATCCGAATAAATTTGCTGCGAATCGCGTTAAAAAACGGCTACTTCCGGGCTGCAGAGAGCCTGGATAGTGGTGTAGAACACTGTGCCTTGCAGTAAAATGCATAGGGAGTAGTGTTTAGCGAGCACCTCTGTGCTCGTATGCTCGGGTGCTCTGGCCAAGCACTCGAGCATAATGTTAGTCAATGGGACTAAACCAGGCACCCTTCGCTCAGAAGAGGGGAGGGTGTCTGGTTAATAGGAAAAGGTCAGAATCGTGACTTCTCCTCTTTTACTCCTTTCGCTCGTAAAAGTATGCTAATTAACTGAATTTATACGCATTAGCGCACAATGCGTACACATTAGCGTCCAAATGCGTATGCATTATCATACAAATTCGTACGCATTAGCATACAATGCGTAGCATTAGCGTACAAATAAACATTACAGTGAACGCCAGCATCGCGCCTGAGTACACTCGGTGTTCGAGTCGAGCGTAGGCATGCTCGGCCGAACTTGCTGTTCGGCTGAGCATGCCTACGCTCGACTCGAACACCGAGTGCTCGCTCAACACTAAAAGGGAGTCTACTGTGGTAGTGAAAAAATACTGTGAGCCAGTGTGACACGCACATAACAGGCTTCACTCTTAGAATCGCTGCACACTTTTATGTATTTGGGCAGTTAGGGGCCAAAACTCACCAAACAACTCAAGTCTGAACTCAGCCTTACAGGTCAATGTTATCGCCAGCTATAAAGAATCGTGCAGAGGCCCAAGATCCTACTAGAGCGTCAAAAGCACACGCCTTTTACACCAATTCACTGATTCCACATACGTTTCGACAGAACCGGTTCTAATACACGCTTATACTGTACAAGCAGAGCCCCCCAGAAAGATTGGAGATAGCAGTGTCAACAGCATCAGCAGACTATAGAGTGGCACGACGACAGTGTGGCCAGGTGGCAGCAGCATGAGAAGGCCACAGAGTGGCAGAATGACAGACCTTGGAAGTGGCAGCAGCAGTGGAAGTAGTAGTACAATTTGAAGGCCACATAGTGGCACAATTAACTAATTTAGACGTAGCGGCAGCTAGAAGACAGCATGTGGAGTCGGCGGCGACGGCAGCATCAGGCCGGAGAGTGGCATGATGACATACCCTGAAGAGCAGACCGTAATAAAAAAATTCTCATCCTTTTGGTTAAGATTAGAGATGAGCGAGTAGTGTTCGATCGAGCCGGTATTCGATCGAATACTACGCTATTTGGCATACTCGATTTCAATCGAGTATAACGGCGATGGCGCACTTAGAATTTGTTTCCCCTCCCACCTTCCCTGGCGCTCTTTTTCCACCAATCAACATGCAGGGGGGGTATGACAGGCCCGCGGAGCACGCTGGCAGAGCGAAAACGGCGTCTACATGGATTGGCTGTAAAAACCATGTGACCTCGAATATTAAAAACTCAGCTCTTCCTGCTCGTTCGCATATGCTGCGTGAACTTAGTCAGGGACAGAGGCTGGAGAAGGGACAGATAGGTTTTAGCTGTTGGACAGGCAGGAGCGTGATTAAAAGCCCTTATCAGGGCTACTATAGTGCAGTACAGTGATAGCTTTACTACAATATACAGTCTGCAGAGAACGGCTGCTGTATTCAGGGATAGCTGCTGGAGTAGGGACAGAGAGAGGCATTAGTGGTGTATTAGGTGCTCTGCTACATACAAAACTATATTTGGCACTACTGTTCTGCGTTCATTTTGGCTGCAGAACCCTGTTATATACCTAGTGTGTATATGCACCATCTGATCTGGCAGTATACGGCTGTGAATTTTTATTTTTTTTTTTAAATACAGTTTATTTGGCTCTAGTGTTCTGGGTTCTGTGTGCCTGCAATACCCTTTTTGTATACCAGGTGTAAATACCCACCGTCTGACCTGTTAGTACACGGCTGTGTACCTAGAAATAAAAAAAAAAAGGCCTTTTCTTTGGCACCTGTACTGTGCGTTCTCTTGCAAAATAATTTTATATACGTGGTGTTAATACCCACCGTCTGATCTGTTAGTACACGGCTGTGTACCTAGAAATATAAAAAAATAGGCCTTTTCATTGGCACCTGTACTGTGCGTTCTCTTGCAAAATAATTTTATATATGTAGTGTTCATACACACCGTCTGATCTGTTAGTACATGGCTGTGTACCTAGAAATATAAAAAAAAAAAAATCCTTTTCATTGGCACCTGTACTTTGCGTTCTCTTGCAAAATAATTGTATATACGTAGTGTTCATACACACCGTCTGATCTGTTAGTACACGGCTGTGTACCTAGAAATATAAAAAAAAAAAAAAGCCTTTTCATTGGCACCTATACTTTGCGTTCTCTTGCAAAATAATTTTATATACGTAGTGTTCATACACACCGTCTGATCTGTTAGTACACGACTGTGTACCTAGAAATATAAAAAAAAAAGCCTTTTCATTGGCACCTGTACTTTGCGTTCTGTTGCAAAATAATTGTATATACGTGGTGTTAATACCCACCGTCTGAACTATTAGTACACGGCTGTGTACCTAGAAATATAAAAAAAATAGGCCTTTTCATTGGCACCTGTACTGTGCGTTCTCTTGCAAAATAATTTTATATACGTAGTGTTCATACACACCATCTGATCTGTTAGTACATGGCTGTGTACCTAGAAATATATAAAAAAAAAAGCCTTTTCATTGGCACCTGTACTTTGCGTTCTCTTGCAAAATAATTGTATATACGTGGTGTTAATACCCACCGTCTGATCTGTTAGTACACGGCTGTGTACCTAGAAATATAAAAAAAATAGGCCTTTTCTTTGGCACCTGTACTGTGCGTTCTCTTGCAAAATAATTTTATATACGTAGTGTTCATACACACCGTCTGATCTGTTAGTACACGGCTGTGTACCTAGAAATATAAAAAAAAAAAAGCCTTTTCATTGGCACCTGTACTGTGCGTTCTCTTGCAAAATAATTTTATATACGTAGTGTTCATACACACCGTCTGATCTGTTAGTACATGGCTATGTACCTAGAAATATTAAAAAAAAAAAAGCCTTTTCATTGGCACCTGTACTTTGCGTTCTCTTGCAAAATAATTTTATATATGTAGTGTTCATACACACCGTCTGATCTGTTAGTACACGGCTGTGTACCTAGAAATATAAAAAAAAAAAGCCTTTTCATTGGCACCTGTACTTTGCGTTCTCTTGCAAAATAATTTTATATACGTAGTGTTCATACACACCGTCTGATCTGTTAGTACACGGCTGTGTACCTAGAATATAAAAAAAAAAAAGCCTTTTCATTGGCACCTGTACATTGCGTTCTGTTGCAAAATAATTGTATATACGTGGTGTTAATACCCACCGTCTGAACTGTTAGTACACGGCTGTGTACCTAGAAATATAAAAAAATAGTCCTTTTCATTGGCACCTGTACTGTGCGTTCTCTTGCAAAATAATTTTATATACGTAGTGTTCATACACACCGTCTGATCTGTTAGTACATGGCTGTGTACCTAGAAATATAAAAAAAAAGCCTTTTCATTGGCACCTGTACTTTGCGTTCTCTTGCAAAATAATTGTATATACGTGGTGTTAATACCCACCGTCTGATCTGTTAGTACACGGCTGTGTACCTAGAAATATAAAAAAAATAGGCCTTTTCTTTGGCACCTGTACTGTGCGTTCTCTTGCAAAATAATTTTATATACGTAGTGTTCATACACACCGTCTGATCTGTTAGTACACGGCTGTGTACCTAGAAATATAAAAAAAAAGGCCTTTTCATTGGCACCTGTACTTTGCGTTCTCTTGCAAAATAATTTTATATACGTAGTGTTCATACACACCGTCTGATCTGTTAGTACATGGCTGTGTACCTAGAAATGTAAAAAAAAAAGCCTTTTCATTGGCACCTGTACTTTGCGTTCTGTTGCAAAATAATTGTATATACGTGGTGTTAATACCCACCGTCTGAACTGTTAGTACACGGCTGTGTACCTAGAAATATAAAAAAATAGGCCTTTTCATTGGCACCTGTACTGTGCGTTCTCTTGCAAAATAATTTTATATACGTAGTGTTCATACACACCGTCTGATCTGTTAGTACACGGCTGTGTACCTAGAAATATAAAAAAAAAAAGCCTTTTCATTGGCACCTGTACTTTGCGTTCTCTTGCAAAATAATTGTATATACGTGGTGTTAATACCCACCGTCTGATCTGTTAGTACACGGCTGTGTACCTAGAAATATAAAAAAAATAGGCCTTTTCTTTGGCACCTGTACTGTGCGTTCTCTTGCAAAATAATTTTATATACGTAGTGTTCATACACACCGTCTGATCTGTTAGTACACGGCTGTGTACCTAGAAATATAAAAAAAAAGCCTTTTCATTTGCACCTGTACTTTGCGTTCTCTTGCAAAATAATTGTATATACGTGGTGTTAATACCCACCGTCTGAACTGTTAGTACACGGCTTTGTACCTAGAAATATAAAAAAATAGGCCTTTTCATTGGCACCTGTACTGTGCGTTCTCTTGCAAAATAATTTTATATACGTAGTGTTCATACACACCGTCTGATCTGTTAGTACACGGCTGTGTACCTAGAAATATAAAAAAAAAAAAAAGCCTTTTCATTGGCACCTGTACTTTGCGTTCTCTTGCAAAATAATTGTATATACGTGGTGTTAATACCCACCGTCTGATCTGTTAGTACACGGCTGTGTACCTAGAAATATAAAAAAAATAGGCCTTTTCTTTGGCACCTGTACTGTGCGTTCTCTTGCAAAATAATTTTATATACGTAGTGTTCATACACACCGTCTGATCTGTTAGTACACGGCTATGTACCTATAAATATAAAAAAAAAAAAGCCTTTTCATTGGCACCTGTACTTTGCGTTCTCTTGCAAAATAATTTTATATACGTAGTGTTCATACACACAGTATGATCTGTTAGTACACGGCTGTGTACCTAGAAATATTAAAAAAAAAGCATTTTCATTGGCACCTGTACTTTGCGTTCTCTTGCAAAATAATTTTATATACGTAGTGTTCATACACACCGTCTGATCTGTTAGTACACGGCTGTGTACCTAGAAATATTTAAAAAAAAAGCCTTTTCATTGGCACCTATACTTTGCGTTCTGTTGCAAAATAATTGTATATACGTGGTGTTAATACCCACCGTCTGAACTGTTAGTACACGGCTGTGTACCTAGAAATATAAAAAAATAGGCCTTTTCATTGGCACCTGTACTGTGCGTTCTCTTGCAAAATAATTTTATATACGTAGTGTTCATACACACCGTCTGATCTGTTAGTACACGGCTGTGTACCTAGAAATATAAAAAAAAGCCTTTTCATTGGCACCTGTACTTTGCGTTCTCTTGCAAAATAATTTTATATACGTAGTGTTCATACACACCGTCTGATGTGTTAGTACACGGCTGTGTACCTAGAAATATATAAAAAAAAAAGCCTTTTCATTGGCACCTGTACTTTGCATTCTGTTGCAAAATAATTGTATATACGTGGTGTTAATACCCACCGTCTGAACTGTTAGTACACGGCTGTGTACCTAGAAATATAAAAAAAATAGGCCTTTCATTGGCACCTGTACTGTGCGTTCTCTTGCAAAATAATTTTATATACGTAGTGTTCATACACACCGTCTGATCTGTTAGTACACGGCTGTGTACCTAGAAATATTTAAAAAAAAAAAGCCTTTTCATTGGCACCTGTACTTTGCGTTCTCTTGCAAAATAATTGTATATACGTGGTGTTAATACCCACCGTCTGATCTGTTAGTACATGGCTGTGTACCTAGAAATATAAAAAAAAAGCCTTTTCTTTGGCACCTGTACTGTGCGTTCTCTTGCAAAATAATTTTATATACGTAGTGTTCATACACATCGTCTGATCTGTTAGTACACGGCTGTGTACTAGAAATATAAAAAAAAAAAAGTCTTTTCATTGGCACCTGTACTTTGCGTTCTCTGCAAAATAATTGTATATACGTGGTGTTAATACCCACCGTCTGAACTGTTAGTACATGGCTGTGTACCTAGAAATATAAAAAAATAGGCCTTTTCATTGGCACCTGTACTGTGCGTTCTCTTGCAAAATAATTTTATATACGTAGTGTTCATACACACTGTCTGATCTGTTTAGTACACGGCTGTGTACCTAGAAATATTAAAAAAAAAAAAGCCTTTTCATTGGCACCTGTACTTTGCGTTCTCTTGCAAAATAATTTTATATACGTGGTGTTAATACCCACCGTCTGAACTGTTAGTACACGGCTGTGTACCTAGAAATATAAAAAAATAGGCCTTTTCATTGGCACCTGTACTGTGCGTTCTCTTGCAAAATAATTTTATATACGTAGTGTTCATACACACCGTCTGATCTGTTAGTACATGGCTGTGTACCTAGAAATATAAAAAAATAGGCCTTTTCATTGGCACCTGTACTGTGCGTTCTCTTGCAAAATAATTTTATATACGTAGTGTTCATACACACCGTCTGATCTGTTAGTACACGGCTGTGAAGGCAAAATATTGTAACCAAAAAAAAATAAAATGCAGAGGGGGGCTAGCGGAATCAGACGTGGACGAGGACGGGGGCGCGGAAATGCTGTTGGTGGCCTTGTTGAAGCCAGTGGGGTTACAATGCGTGCTAGTGAGGGTCAGCCAGGATCCCACTCATCCAGAATCCCTGCCTTTATGGGACAGTTAAGCAGGGGGCGGGTTACACCGCTGTTGAGGCCTGAGCAGGTTGAACAGGTGGTGCAATGGATAGCCGATAGCGCTTCCACACAGTTGTCCACCAGCCAGTCATCCACACAGTCTCACTCTGACCCTCCTTCCTCCACACCTGGCCAACAGAGTCATCCCACCATTGACCCCTCCCAGGAGCTCTTTTCGGGTCCTTTTTCAGATGTGCCGGAAGAATCCCAGGAGCTAGCAGAGGAATTTGTTTGTAGTGATGCCCAACCACTTGAGTATTCGCCATCTCCTGCTGATGTGGACCCTGAACCAGCATCTGTTATCATGAGCGATGATGATGATGAGACGCAGTTGCCATCAAGGGAGGCTGTTTGGAATGTCCAGTGGGCAGGAGGAGGAGCAGAGTGAGGAAGTGGAAGAGGAGGTGGTGGATGACGAAATGACCGACCCACTTGGCCAGGGGTGATGTCCAGCGGGGAAAGCAGTGGAGAGGTGGTGGTCTGCGCAGCACCGAAAAAGGCAGCAAGAAGGCAGAGGGATGTCCAGAGGGCAGAGGGATGTCCACAGAGGCAGAGGGATGTCCAGAGGCAGAGGACAGTC
>ONZH01000398.1:0-65316 GCA_900303285.1 Rhinella marina
GTGTTTCATAAATCGAGTACAATAAGTAGGAACTAAGTATACGGAAATCATTTCGAGCTTATGGTTTCTAAATGAAAAGACTGGATGTCGGCGAGTGGTCTGTGTGATCTTAACCAGAACCCTTTCCAAATAAACATTTCTAATCATCTACAAAATGCATGCAATTGTCATCTCTTAACTGCAATACCTGCATTACCACTAGCTGGCGCTGTAGAGTTTTCTGGATTCTCTAAAGTTTGCAGTGTTATCTGTGATTATTCTATTATCGCTGTTATTCGTATTTTTCTTCTTTATTATACTGTACACCACTCGTGCCACCAGGATATTATTCTTCACATTTTTGAATCTTTCATGTTAGAAGTGGTCAGCTGTCTGATGAATGCCACAATATGGTCTCACTAGACTCAGTATATTAAAGGGTTATTCTCATCTTGTACAATGGGGGCATATCGCTAATTATCCCTCTGGTCTGAGAGAGAGATCTTGACTAGTCACAGGGCTGGGGTGCACAGGAGGCACCTACTTCTGTTGTTCCTGCCTACACGTGTTGGCCCTGCCTTCTCTCAGTTTGGACCCACCAACAACATGGGGTCATTTTAGTTTTTAATTTCATGCTATGTAGTACTCCCAGCATAGTTCTGTATGGTAGTGACTGAGTTAACTAACTCTGACATAGCCCTTTGCAGGGAGAGGAAGATAGCAAAGTCCATTTGCATCCCCTCCTTGGGTCTCAGAATTCAGAGACTAACAGATCTCTGTTTGATTGCTGCAAGATCTACATCAAGTAGAAGGTTCAGAAATCTGCATGGCCGACCAACGAGTCAGTCAGTAAGGTAACCGCTGTTGAGGGCAATACAGACTTTACTGCCGTGGAGGGATTACTTTTAAGACACCCTAGACACTTAAGGAATTACCTAGCCAGTTGTATCATTCAACGTGTACACCGCCGTGCGCAATACAGACATAATTGCAAAAGTACAGTCGCCTGCCATAGATTCTACTGTGAGAGACTTTAGTAAAACAGAGGGAAAAGAGGGCAGTAACTTCGATCCTTGCCTAAATACATACACTGCTTTGTGGGAGAGAATTGCACTGTGTACAGTTGGAATTGCGTTTTGCTATGTTAGATGTATTACAACTCCCATTTTTCAGTACAGTATAGAGAGATGTCTGTTCTGTTTATTCTGGTCTGGTTACTGACTCTTGCACTATACAGCGGCCATTGCGCATTGCACTTTACACGCCCTGCCCTTGCACCCATCCAACCATCTAACATCACAGACACTCCAGCTACTATCAATCAAGAGCCCCAGATCTAAGGTGTGCCCTGAGGGAAGAAAGGCTGCCCCCTCCCTGTGCTACACTGGCCCTAGGAAGCAACAGTAAGAGGACAGTCACCTAGATAGACTGTGTTTAAAAACAGGAGCCATTGCCACTCCCATCCTCCTCTATGGCTCCTCACGGGATGCTGCAAAATACACATACTTCCCAGCCCCATAGCAGTGATCGGAAAATAGTTGCAATGAGTACCAACAGTCTAGCTATTGGTAAGCCAGTGCCCACAAGACATTTATCTTCCATGGTTCTGCATTGCTTTTCGCTCCTCACACCAGAAGGAGCATATACACCAGGGCTGGTCTTAAGAGCGTACAAACTGTGCAATCACACAGAAAGCATCACTTGTCCATAATGAAGGGGCACCACTGTCTCTGATGGCCTGGACTCCCAAGAGCTTGCGTGCTCAAGCACACATTTGGTGCCCAAACCTAAGGAACTATTATAAATTGGGGTATTCACCTTCATCATAAAGTGATGAAATTTTGCCATCACTTTATTATTGGTGGAGATCTGACTTTTGGGACACCCATGATCCTCTAATTTAGAGCTGTGGCACCCAGCCGCCTGGTTGTTCAGGGATCTGCCGCATGGACTTTGGTCAATAATATAACAGATTCCCTTACAGTGGCATGTTCACTGTTATTATCTCATCTTGTAAGGCTTGTGTCGTTCTAGAGACCCCTTACAACAGATTATCTCCTCAACCAGTCATCCATAGTATTTACACAGCAAGCATGAATGGTTGACTAAACCTGGAAGACCTCACATGTAGGTGTGTAGATTGGGCAAGATCTGGGCAGTTGGGTGGAACTAATGAGAACAGAGCCCCCATAAGTAGACCACACTTCACATTTTGTCAGGTATCTTAGATATGGAGACACGCAAAGGTTTCATATTGGTCAATACTGGAACACACAACACTCAGATTTCAATTGAAGTGTATCAGGAACAAGTTATTCCGTTTCCATCTGTTGGAATGTTAGGTTACATTCACACTGGTGTGATGGCTGTTTTTTCAAGGATACATTCACATGACGGTGAAAAATGGGTGTTAAAAAGGGCAAAATGGTCCGTTTTTAACGGCCATTTCTTTTCACTGATGTCTTTCTGTGAACAGTCGTTAAAAATGGTCCCCTTGAATTGTATGAGGACTGTCAGTCCATGAAAATGGACAAAATAAGACGTCCTATTTTTTGATGGCCGTTAGTCATAGCCCACTGAAAAACGTGTGTGAAAAAAAAACCCAGAGACTACCATTGTTCTTAAAATGGTTATATGACACCCTTTTGTATCTGTCATGTGAATGTAGCCTAACTAGTGTCACATGACCATTTTAAGAGCAATGGCAGTTATTAGGGTTATTCACATGGCCTATTTTTGACGAGCTATGACTAACGGCCATCAAAAAATAGGACATGTCTTATTTTGTCCATTTTCATGGACTGACACCCCCCATACAGTTCAAAGGAACGATTTTTGATGGCCGTTTCTTAGATAGGTATCAATGTAAAAAACGGTTGTGAAAAACAGACCGTTTAGCCATTTTTAATGTCCTTTTTTTCACTGTTGTGTAAATGTAGCCCTACTCAAGGGACAAGTCGCATGACTCCTGCCACTTTACAAATCACTAGTCAGACCACACATGGAGTACTGTGTACAGTTCTGGGCTCCTGTGAACAAGACAGACATAGCAGAGCTGGAGAGGGTTCAGAGGAGGGCAACTAAAGTAATAACTGGAATGGATGGACTACAGTACCCAGAAAGATTATCAAAATTAGGGTTATTCACTTTAGAAAAAAGACGACTGAGGGGAGATCTAATAACTATGTATAAATATATCAGAGGTCAGTACAGAGATCTCTCCCATCATCTATTTATCCCCAGGACTGTGATGAGGGGACATCCTCTGCGTCTGGAGGAAAGAAGGTTTGTACACAAACATAGAAGAGGATTCTTTACGGTAAGAGCAGTGAGACTATGGAACTCTCTGCCTGAGGAGGTGGTGATGGTAAGTTCACTAAAAGAGATCAGGAGGGGCCTGGATGTATTTCTGGAGGGTAATAATATTACAGGTTATAGTTACTAGAGAGGGGTCGTTGATCCAGGGAGTAATTCTGATTGCCTGATTGGAGTCGGGAAGGAATTATTTTCCCCTAAAGTGAGGAAAATTGGCTTCTACCTCACAGGGTTTTTTTGCCTTCCTCTGGATCAACTTGCAGCATAACAGGCTGAACTGTATGGACAGATGTCTTTTTTTGGCCTTATAAACTATGTTACTCAAAGTGCGCAGTAGTTACATCATGGAGTCTGCATAACCCTGGATTAGGGGCATTCGCACGACTGCATCTGGCCGTGTGCATCCTGCATTTTGCGGGTCAGCACATCCCAAAAACGGACAAGAATAGGATATGTTCTACTTTTTTTGCGGGGCTACGGAATGGACATATGGATGCAGACAGCACACGGTGTGCTGCCCGCATCTTTTGCGGCTCCATTAAAATGAATAGGTCCGCATCCGATCCTGAAATAAATTAGGATCGGGTGCGGACTGAAAATACAGTGGTGTGAATGCCCCCGTAAATGGGTTGTACAGGGTTATTAAAACATGCATATAACCTGTGGAAAGGTGTGGCACTGTTTTTGGAAGAAAGCAGCTATTTCTAAGGCCTCGTCCACATTTCCATTTTTCACTGATGTGTGCTGTCCACATTTTCCATGGACAGAACACATACCTATTAGGGCTCATGCACACGACCGCGCTGTGTTTTGCGGTCCACAAATTGTGGATCCACAAACACAGATGCCAGCTGTGTGCATTCCGCAATTTACGAAATGGTGCGTCCATTGTAGAAATGGACGAATAGGGCATGTTGTATTTTTTTTTGTGGGAAAAAACGGATGTGGACACTTTGCAGCCCCATTGAAGTCAATAGGTCCATATCCGAGCCTCAAAAAATGCGACTCGGACACGGACCCAAACAACGGTTGTGGGAATGAGCCCTTTTTTTTTTTGTGGTTTTTGATGGTGGGTCAGTAAAAAAATCACGGAGACGTGCACTACGGTGATGTAGACCAAACTCGCACATTGAAGTCTATGGGTCCAAGAAAATCAAGAACGCAATATGGATGGCATCCGTGTTGCGTCCGTTTTTCACTGAAGAATGATAGGAGATGCTTTGGAAATCAATTTTCAGCTGAGCAGTGTCCATGGAATACAGGTGACACACCGTGGGTAAATATGGACGCACGGACCAAAGACGGATCCTTCACGGACATCTTCATGGATGAACATGGACGCCACGGACGTCGAACTGACATGGAAATGTGGATGACGCCTATTTCTGTGCAAGTCCTAAGCACGTCAGTGTTTTTGGATCTACTTGTATGTGATGTCATTGCTCTGCATAGGTGTATTCAGGGGTGCACCACCAATGAGGTCAGGTGAGGCTATCTCCTCAGGCAGCACCAGGGGCAAGAGAAGGGCAGCCAAAGGGCCACGGGCTGAAGGGAAGGGGTTAGGTTAAGAAATTGGCATTGGGAAGGAGGGTGGGCGCCGTTCAGTTTTCGCCTCAGGCCACAGAAAAGCTAGGTGCACCCCCGGGGTGTATTCATTGGTTTTGCTCCATGACCAGCGTAAAGCCTCCGCACCCTTATAGCTATGCCACTATTTGCCCATGCCAGGCTACGTTTGGTTGCATATCTCGTATGGAGACCACAGATGCCAGACCACCACTCCGAAACCAAAACAAGACCGTGTGATGGCAGTCCTCAGGAAGCTCGGCTCTTCAGCGCCTGCTGGATTATCACTGTAAATCGCCTCCTCCTGGAACATTTTGTTTGCTTGTTTTTCTCACGTTACCATTAATAAGACCACCACAGGAGCAATGAGTGATGCTCACCAACATTGTCCCCTCTCTATACGGCCTTGACAAAACCTTTCATCGTTGTCATTATCACTGGAGAGAAGGGAGAGTAATTGCTGAATTATATCAGAGGGAAACTAGAGGAAACATCACTTTCACTGACATTGCTTAAATTACTGCTACCTCTAGGCTGGAGTAACGTGATCCTTATCTGAGGAAAGTGCATCCTGAATGAGATAAAGAGGACTCACAGAGGTAGATACAAATCTAGCGGGTAACGGGTTTCACCTCTTCACTGCTGACAGGAGCTTGCAGTCATGATTGCCACATACAAAGTTACCTCTTTACTTCTCCATCAATACACCATCTTTTTTTTCTAAAGAAGCATGGACGTGAATGCTGACATTTCCACAGGCTCCGCCACGATTTCCCATCGATATATGGGATGAGACGTCTTGACGTTGAAGGTGGAAAAATTTGCTGCAGTGTAACCAAAGATCTGATATTCTCATTGTGAGGGTATTTTTATGTAATTGGCTGTTTCTCCGAGGGAAGGCATCCATGTCAATTCCAACGTTAGGCCTTGTTCGCATTTCCGTTTTTCACTGACTTGTGGTATCCGCATTTTCATGGACAGCACAAGTACCCATTGACAGTGGTGTACATAGAGAAGTAAGGGCCCCATAGCAAGGATCAAACCAGGCCCCCACACAGGACAGAAGGGTTTCTGCCTAAACCCTTTTCAATGACCCTTGGGCCATTTTTCCTTCTTTATTTGCTAAAAGTTGTTCCTTTAGTGGGTAGAGTCCTGACCAAGTTTTCACCTCCAGCAGAAGAGGAGATGATCCCAACTAAGACTGGGCCCCATCTTGACCTGGGCCCCATAGCAGTCGCATGGTCTGCCACTATGGTGGTTACACGCCTGCCCATTAATTATACTGTGTCTGTTCACATATCAGTATTGTTTTTACTGACAGTGGATCGCTTAAAAAATGTACTACTTAGGTCCGTGATCCCCACCAAACATGCCCATTGAAATCTATCGGTCTGTGAAAAATCACAGACAGCATCCATGTTTGGTCTGTTTTTTTATTGACCACTGATAGGAAATTCTCTGGAAATTAATTTTCATCCTAGAAGTGTCCGTAGGATACAGATTACACATGGAGGGCAAGAAATAGAGACACAGACCAAACACGGATTCTTCACGGACATCTTCATGGATGGATTTTTTCACAGAGGTCAAACAGTACGTCAGTGATTTCCATTAGGGATTGTGGGCAAGGTGCACCTAGCCTTTCTGCTGTTTGAGGCGAAAACTGAAATAGCACCGCCCCCCCCCATGCCAATTTCTTAACCTAACCCCTTTTACATAATGAAAACACTCATTGCCCATGGCCCTTCCTCTGCCCCCTTCTTGCCCCTACCTGGTGCTGTCTGAGGCCATCGCCTCACCTGGCCTCATTGGTGGTACACCCCTGATTGTGAGTCAAAACCAGGTGCAGGTCAAACACACAGAACAGGAGCAGATCTTTCCATTATACCTTCTCCCTATGTAGCCTCCACTCTTGGTTTTGGCTCACAATCACTGATGAAAATCACTGATCAAGCCCTGGCTGTGTGAAAGCAGCCTTCTACTTACCTAGTCCCTCCCCATTCTGGAGATCCATGGGGGTCTTCATGGATAGCAGTTCCTTTGGCATGGCTGCCTGTACAGAAGTTGCTATGACCTGCCATGAACCTGTAAAGGAGTAACTCCCTGCACATGCTGAATTTTTCTTCTTTTTCTGTACGATCACTTTAATAAAGCCATGCCCAGCATTCTGGTGAACTGTGGATTTGGCATGTGGTCCATCATTAACGAGATGAGTCAAACTTGAAGGGGCTGTCCAAAATTTTGAAATTGATGGCCTATCACCAGGAAAGGCCATCAATTTAACCCCTGATTATCAGCTGTTACTGTGTAACTCAACAGAAGTTAGCTCTGGAACTATGCAGCTCCGTCCATTATATAGTGGACAATTCTGGTAACTCCACATCTGTCCCTGTTCACTAAACTCTTAAGCATAGGCCACTAATATCAAAATCCTGGGTAACCTCTTTAGAAGTTTTTTGCAGGCCCAATTTGGCAAATTGCCTCATGCTATAAATTGTAGCCTCTCATTGAAAACCATTGGAAGTTGTCTGCGGGCGTCCACCCAGCGACTTTTTGGTGGGGAATTAGCACTAAATTGAGCCTGCAAGAAACTCTGTTTGAATGGTCCCTTACAGCTGCCATATCAGTGTATTGTCAGCCAAACCCTTGAGAACCGCATTATCGGCTGAAAATCTAATGTGTATGAGCTCCTGACTCTCCCATGAGATGATGTTGAACAGAAGTGAATTTTTTACCCAAATCCTTTTGTTGTCCATGGAGATAAGGCACCACCAGAAGTGTCTGGTGGTGGCTTTCTCCTCTCTCCTTGTTGACAACACATGCTGTCATTGCCTGGCCAAGCCGAATATGTATGTCTATGGGGAATTCAAGAGTGAGTCAGGAGAGATAGCCATTGGCCTAACCATAATTCAGCCAGCAGCTATTGACTGTATATGGCCATCTTTAGAGTTGTCAAGTCTAGACAGCCCCCGTTCATATGAATGGTCTTCTGGTCTGCAACTAGGGTTGTCCACGCTGAACCTTATGGAGCCTGATGTGGCAAAGACTTGTTGCATCAGAAATTGAGTTTACCAGAGAACTCCCTAGTTATCTTGCTGGGGCCTTATCAACATGTTAGTAACTGTGTGGAGTTCACGTCCCTAACCAAAACAACCTTATTTTAAAGTGGTTGTCCAAAGGATAGATCATCAGGAAGAAAAAGGCGGAAAACCCCTTTAATGTTATCACTGATTATTGGGTTGCTTTTCACCTTGCTTTATAGTGGTGGATCCATGTTGGTGGTAACAGTCAACTGATCGTGGAGCCATCATCTTCATGATTTAGTCTAGGTTCACACTCTGCGGGACTGCAGTGGGGAGAATGCTAAATCTTGAACGATCAAGTTTGGATTTGAAGGCTTCATCGTTCTTGTTTAAACAAGATGCAACCACAGATATTTCAATGCACAATGGACCTCACCTCTCACTTTCCATTGGAGTTCTCCACTATAGATTATTAGTGGTCCAAGTGCCTCTCTGAACTCAACACTGATAGAAAAGCCACACTTCCCTACAGTCAGTTTAATAAGAATCCAGTTAACCTATCACTATGTTTTCTGAGAGCGGAAGGCAACTGGAAAACCAATGACAAACACTTGTAAACATGGGGAAAACATATAGGGAATCATTTACGAACATTGTTACATAATTTTTTGGTATTAAAAAAATCCCCCTTTTGCAACTCTTTTGTGACTTTCTCAATGCGTCTGTAAAAATATTCTGTCACACAAACATTTTTACACCATCCTGGCCACTTGGGTGTGTCAGGGGGGTGGGAGGTACCGGGCTGGAACTTCAGCCCTGGCAAAGTTACTCTCTGAAAACATTGTCTGGATGTCACCAAGTAATTCTTTCTGGAGGTGGACTCATCGTCTGTGGGAGCTAGAGCTGTTCTTACTCAGGAAACAGATCCTGACCTGGGATCATTGTTCCAAAATCACCGGCCATCCTGGTCTCCCCAAGAGTGCAAATCTGATTACTCAATATTACAGGTGTCCTACATTATCTAAAGACATGCAAGATTTTGTTGCTTCCTGCTCTACCTGTGCTCAGAACAAGTTTTCTAAGCAAAAACCCGTCAGCCTGCTACACCTTGCCTGTGCCTAATGTCCCGTGGCAGCATATTGCCAAGGATTTTACTACTGATCTGCCTTCCTCTTCTGAGTGGCTGGTCAGTACTCAAAGATGACTCACTTCATGCCTGGCCAAGTTGTTTGTGGAACACATTTTCTGGCTACATGGGTTGACCTTACACATCGTGTCTGATTGAGGGGTCCAGTTTACGTCTAAATTTTGGAAGACCATTTGCAAGCAGTTGGATGTCCAATTGGACTTTTCCTCAGCCGTCATCTGCAATCCACTGGTCAAGTGTAGCGTATCAGTCAGATCCTGGTCAACTATCTGCGACACTTCACTTCGGCACGACATGATGACTACTTTACTCCCCTGGGCATAATTCATATTAAAAGTCTTCCTACAAAAAAACAAAACAAGGTCTCATACAGCTACCTTAGAAGAAAAAAATAATAATGAAATTTTGGTTGTCAGGATAGGAGAAAAGTAAAAAAATATAGATAGGCAAAAAGTACTGTAAAAAGAATCACTGTGTCATTAAAGTGCATCTGTCAGCAGTTTTGTACCTATGACACTGGCTGACCTGTTACATCTGCACTTGGCAGCTGAAGACATCTATGTCGGTCCCATGTTCATATGTGCCCGCATTACTGAGAAAAATGTTTTACTATATCCAAATGAGCCTCTAGGAGCAATGGGAGTGTTACCGTTACACCTAGAGGCTTTGCTCTCTCTGCAACTGCCACGCCCCCTGTACTTGAGGCATGCAGTATAAACATTGTCAATCAAAATGGAGAGAGCGCGGATGTTTATGTACAAATTATGTTAATGGGGTTGTCCCACAAAAAATATTCTACACTTTTCAAACCAGCATCTGGATCTGAATACTTTTGTAATTGCATGTACTTAAAAATTTTGCATAGTCCCCGAGTTATTCAATAAAATGTATCTGTAAATACAGTATACATATATTTGTTTATTTCTTTGACCTGCTTACTGAGAAGGCCACACATGCTCAGTTTGATCCTTCAACTGCCTCCTGAGCTGTGATAGGCAGAGCTGAGACACGCCTCCTGAGCTGTGATAGGGAGAGCTGAGACACGGCTCCTGAGCTGAGATAGGGAGAGCTGAGACACGCCCCCTGAGCTGCAGCAGAAAAGACACTCCCCTTAAGCTGTCAGCTTGATATAAATCCAGCAGAACAATGAATGTAGAGATCTCTGGATCCATGTGAGGTACAGGGCTGGTTCTAGCTTTGAAAGGAATTGTCATGTAATATATGATATCTGATTTACATTTTTTACATTAGTCATGGGATAACCCCTTTAATGCTACCATGGCAACCCCAGATTAAGCATGATCTTTCCATTGCTGCAACATTTAGGAGCTTAGGGGGAGTATTTATAGATCTTTTTAATTTTGGATGCAAAAAACCTCTCTAGAGATCATAATTTCATCCTGTTTTCCAGACATAGTTTTCAGTTTTACAACCAGCCTCAGTGTCCAGAGTTACACAAGCAATTAGCTCCAGAATGATTCATTGCTATTAAGCGCCAGTAAGCTCTACCCTTTCATTCTAGTTGGATAATTCAATTATCGGTACCCTTCCCGGCCATAGTAACACTCAGGAATGAAGGATAACTATAACAGGATTACAAAGGCAGCGTTGCAGCAAAGCTATTATAGGAGAGCTGTATGAATAAAAGACAAGGGGTGGCTCAGCGGAAAGGCCGGGAAATAGGGGCACGCTGTCCTTTATGGTACTGAGAGGGATTATAGGAAACTGATGCTGACATCATGACCGCCTTTTCTCTAGTAAAAAAGTATGTCTTTTAGGAATGTAGAGAATATAGACTGTGTCCGTTTGCAATCAATGCAGTGTTACTGTATTGACATTTATTGACGTGGAGTAAAATAAGGATACCCATTATAAGATTGTAAAGTTATGTTCTTTATGAGGGGTCACATACATAAACTACTGTATAATTCAACCTCTGGCTGCTCACTGTTTCCATACCCTCACTACTAGGATCACCATCTACAATGAATGGGGTTGGCACTGCTGCTGTTCATCACACGACAGATTACCAGGCCTCTTGGACCTTCACTGGTGGTGCTCTGCAGATCAGAACACCCAGCTAGTTTATAGCTCCTACCACCAGCTAGTTACATAGACACTCCCCTATCACTGCCCCTAACAACACCCAGCTAGTTTATAGCTCCTCCCACCCAGCTAGTTACAGACACTCCCCTATCACTGCCCCTAACAACACCCAGCTAGTTTATAACTCCTCTCACCCAGCTAGTTACAGACACTCCCCTATCACTGCCCCTAACACCCAGCTAGTTTATAGCTCTTCCCACCCAGCTAGTTACATAGACACTCCCCTATCACTGCCCCTAACAACGTCCAGCTAGTTTATAACTCCTCTCACCCAGCTAGTTACAGACACTCCCCTATCACTGCCCCTAACAGCACCCAGCTAGTTTATAGCTCCTCTCACCCAGCTAGTTACATAGACACTCCCCTATCACTGCCGCTAACAACGCCCAGCTAGTTTATAGCTCCTCCCACCCAGCTAGTTACATAGACACTCCCCTATCATTGCCCCTAACAACACCCAGCTAGTTTATAGCTCCTCCCAACCAGGCCCATGGACATAACATCAAAGGAAATAGGAAAGAACTGCATGGACATGGTCATGTGACCACAGCCCAGAATGGAAGATAGGAACAATAAAGTAAAAAGAAATACAGTACAAAATGACACCTACCTTCATTGATGATTTTTAAAGAATGTTAATACAAACCAGAAAATCACTTTAAGTCTTTTTATTGGAAGATTATAATGGCAGGCCTGGAAGCCTTTAGTGTACCATGACAACCCATTGACACCCCTATGGTGGGGGTCAGAGGGAGCTCCCTCCCCATGACAAACTGGTTAGATGCTGTGATTCACCGTGGCATGTGACGGTTTAAGTGTAATCCCAGGTGCTCCAAATTGTGCCAAACTGTGCCACATTTCAATGCAATTGACATCAGGATCTAGGTGCACTCACATTAGTAAATGTGGTCCAGTATGCGTTAAGCTCTTAAGCTCCCTCTAGTGGTGACCGCAGGCAGCCAGAATGTTATCTTTTAACTGTTTGGGGGAAATTTATTAAAGGGGTTATCCAACATTATATCAGACATCAGAGTGGCTGACCTGCGGTGGTGATCATACTTACCTGGTGCCTGCCTCTAGGTTCAGTCTCTATTTCTCCACAGACATCTCGTCATCTCCCTGGTGCTTTGATATCAACATCCTGTTGATGGGGGGGACTGTGACCGTCCGCAGAGGTGACCTGCTCCCTTTGAATTACGACAAATTCAGTTTGTCCACTCTGTGAGGTCTGATATAATGACTTAAACTTAAATGGTGGAGCAAATTTACTAAGTGCTACACATCTCTTAAGCAATAAGACACATTTTGGGCTGTCCAAAAGACTGAAAACCAAAACTACACCTGCTTGGTGCAAATGTAGATTTATGCTATCTCCGGGTTTACTCCTCCCTCTTTCTCCTGCCAGCGGCAGCAATTCTGGTATATTTTGCAGGCTGTGGCCTGCTTCCTGTGGGTACGGCCTTCCATGCGCTTACTCCTGGCCTCTTAAAGGGCCAGTGCTTGCAGGCAGTTCCTTCCCTAGCCTATGGCTAGCGGTCCCTAGGTACTTAAGGCACCTTCTCCAGTGGGAAGATGTCTGAGCTTAGGTTCCTAGTTTCTAGTTTAACAGCAGAGGTGCATGTTTCTGTCTGACTGCCCATGTACTGAACTTCGTCCTGGCAATCGACTCTGATTCTCTGCCGCCTGCCCTGAACTTAGCCTGTTTCTTTTATCGACCCATTGCTGCCTATCCTGACCTCGAACTTGTTACTTGGATACATTTTTTACACCACCTGCCCTGACCTCAGCTTGTTATCTAACTATGATTACTGCCTGACCCCCATGGGTCGCCAACAACTACGCCAAGACCATCTCATGAGGTTCCTGGTGGCTCCACTGCAGCAAACACCAGATCCCTGTATAGGGGCTAAAGGGTGGAAACCAGGAGACTGCCAGGATAACACCCTTAGAATTAGCGCAAAGTCAAACCGATTAGTTGGTACAGTGGGTCCACACCCAGTGACCATAAAAATAGTATGGAAATTAGCTTTAAAGGTCTTGTCCAACCCTATATAATTGATGGCCTAACCTATCTTATCAGTGAGGGATCCAATGCCCCCCGGACAACTGTTCTGCATTAGCTGCAGCATTGGATCTTGGCTTCATTGTGCAGTGGACTGAGATGTTTACTATAGCATTGCTCCCATTCACTTCAATGGGAGAAGCGCTGCAGTAACCAGCTCCGTTCACTGCACAACAGACGAAGCTATGTAGTTTCAGCACTGTAGCTGCTGCAGAACAACTGATTGGCAGTATTGGACACCTCCTGATCTGATTGTTTATCCTGAGGGTAGGCCATCACTTGGCCTTAAGGGGATTATCTTTTGCAATTAGACACCATGTAGTAAATGACAATCTCTTTCTAAAAAAGCTAGAATCCCCAACCCCCCATCCCAACCCACCCGGTACCTCACATGAATCCAGGGATCTATCTATTTAATGCATTGCTCTGCTAGATTTGTTTCAAACTCAGGGGATGTGTCCTTCCTCAGTAGGTGTGCTCTTACTGCTGCAGCTCTCTCCCTATCACAGCTCAGGGGGACAGTCTTTTCTGCTGCAGCTCTTTCCCTATCACAGCTCGGGGGGGGGGGTGTCCTTTCTGCCTGTAATTGTCACAGCTTATAGCTGCCCATATGAATGGTGGCAGTACAAGGACGGAACTGAGCATGTATGCCTACCTCAGGGAGGTGTACAGAAAGATGAGGAAAAGAAGAAATGACAGGTGGCGCTCTATAGATACATTTTATGGAATACATTTATTTAGATCCAGGAGCTGGTTTGAAAAATGTTGAATATTTTTTGAAGGAAAACTCCTTTTAAAGAGTCACTGTGCTTTCACACAATTTCAATTCGATTAACAGAGAAAGATGTAGGTAGCAAATTTTATTTAAAAAGACATAAGGTGGCTGTGAGGAAGTGGAGGTTGTGTCAGAGCTAGATGAGATCCTGAGCCTGATAGAAGAACTGCTTCTACACTGCTTCTGAACATCACAGGAGCCTCCTGCCTTTCTATAAGTGGGATTTGTCCCTCCTTATCTGTTCTGTGAGCTGAAAACAAACATAGTGGGAATTAAGGCCTATATTACACCAACGGATTATCTGACATATTTATTGACCAATCATTGGTCAGGTGGCCGATTACACACACAGATCTTTTGTTATACACACTAACTATTCATATGATTGGAAAGATATTGGTCAGGTAATCTGTTGGTATAATACAGGCCTAAGGGAAAGAAGTCACACCAGTACAGTGCTGGTAGAAGGGAGAGGCCTCCTGCTTCGGAGTGAAATGCATCTAGCTGTGCAGCTGAAACAAGGAATAATCTGGGTGAAAAAAACATTAGGGAATCCCAATCATAACTGTTCCTTCACAGTTAGGCTTTATTCACACGACCATATTTTGTTTCCGTGTCCGTTCCGTTTTTTTTGAGGACCGTATGCGGAACCATTCATTTCAATGGGTCCGCAAAAAAAAACGGAAGGTACTCCCCGTGCATTCCGTTTCCATATGTCCGTATTTCCGTTCCACAAAAAAGAGATAGAACATCTCCTATTCTTGTCCGTTTTGCTGACAAGGATAGGCATTGTTACAGTGGATCCGCAAATAAAACGGAGACACGGATGCCATACGGAATGTCATCTGTTTTTTTGTGGATCCACAATTTGCGGACCGCAAAACACATACGGACGTGTGAATGAAGCCTTATGATTGTACATCCATTATATGGGGTATTCCCATCTCAGACGATGGCAGCATATCGCTAGGATACGCCCCCATTGTCTGATAGGTGCGGGTCCCACCTCTGGGATGCATACCTACATCAAGAACGGATCTCTGAAAGTTGTGGAGGGCGCACTGCGCATGCACAGCCATCCTCCATTCATTTCTATGGGACCGCCGAAAATAGTCGAGCACTGGTTCAGCTATTTCTGTCGGCCCATTAGAAATGTATGAGAGAGGTTTCTGGACCGGGAAAACCTGGGGTCCTCTGGCCATCACCTTCCCTGCTCTGTTCTCAGTGTAGGTCCTATCAGACAATGGGGGCATATCCTAGAGATATGCCCCCATTGTCTGAGATGGAAATACCCCTTTAAGACAATTAAAAATGACTATAGATACTTACACACAAGTACTCCAGTTGTGGCTTTATGCTTTTTATGGTCACAATTCCTAATATTGTAATTATTTACAGTAGAGTGCATTCTCCCATATATAGTTAAACTAATTTCTACGTATCAGAGATTTGCTCCGTTTGCATATTTACTTACATAGGAAGTGTTTGTTGTTCTAGATTTGTTTCATTGAAGTTTCTATGAGCCATTAATACGTGGTAATGAGCCACTACTACAGTGCTTAGGTAACTAATGATAGTTTCTGCCTGACTCAAATGTTTACCAAGGCAGGATGCTAAATACTGTGACGGGTTACCACATCATTAACAATGTATTATTGCCTATTCACTGTAATGAAAGTTAATGCTTTGCTAATGACTCATTAACTACCTCTCACATTATTGAGAAGGCAGTTATCGAATGTACTTGAGACAATAACTGCAGCAGAATGCATGGGTTGTCAGGACACAATGGGCAGAATATGCTGGCAGCCCGGGAATCCTCGGCGTCATTGTTGCATTGCTGTTTTTTATGATAGGAGTGCTTCTTTCTCTTGTTTTCCTCCTTTGCTTTGATCAGGGGTGCATTAAACACAAGGACGGTGAATTCCTCAGTGTCACATGTAACATATGCATTCTGTATAGCTGCTAGCTGTACAAAGCAGGCGCCACTCTTCTCACTCTGCATGATTCACCCCTAGAAGGTATTTATCTCAAGGCAAAATCTTCAGCCTCTCTGTCTATATATCTTCATAATTGCTTTCTGCTAGTGAAACCATAGTCTGGGGAAATACACTTGTACATTACATTTCTGTATACACTTCCCTATACATTATACATTGTATATCGAGCTGTTAAAGGGGTTATCCTATGATTAATGTAAAAAAAATGAAAATCAGACACCATGTAGTACATGACAATCTATTTCTAACAAAGCTAGAATCAACCCTGTACCTCAAGTGGATCCAGAGATCTCCCCATTCATTGCTCCCATAGGTCTGTTAGTTTCTACTGTGTCCTTTCTTATAATGAGTGTATCTTTTCTGCTGCAGCTCTCTCCCTATCACAATTCAGGGAGCATGTCCTTTATGCTGCAACTCTCCCCCTATCATAAAGAGGTTTCCTTTCTGCTACATGTCTCTTCCTATCACAGCTTAGGACAGTGTGTCCTTTCTCAGGTGACATACCCTTTTTGCTGCAGCTCTCTCACTGAAACTGTCACAACTTCTAACAGTATATATGACTGGTGGCAGGAACAGAGCATGTGCGTCCACCTCAGCGATGTTACTGAGGTGGACATAGAAATGAAGAACAAACAGCAGGTGGCACTATACAAATAAATTTTATTGAAAAATACAGCGGCAATACAAAAATTTTAATTACATGCAATTACAAAAAATATTCAGAACTCGGAATTGGTTTGAAAAATGTAGAAAATGTTTTGTGGGACAATTATAATTACAATGTCTATTCTTAGTGATATCTACAAGGGCTTATTCACACTATAGTATCTATTAAAGGTATATGTTGAAAGGATTTCCTGATTTATACCTTTGATGGATGCCACTGTATGCCATGCAATAGGCGGGATTAGTTAGTAATATAAGGAAACTCCAGAGAGGTGGTCTATTACTCTTTGAATACGTGTGGCGAGCCCTTGAGGAGCCAGTGCAGAGGATGGCTCTGGCACCAGATGAGGAGGTATGGTGGCTGGCGGATGGCAGTAGCAAGCACCTGTGGATATAGTTGTCCACTGTAATAGAGGCTTGATGTAAGTCTGGCCCAGTGGTGGTTTTAAGCAATGGGTGTCTGAGCCGTTACCCCTCACCTTGCAGCAGTGTCGGTAGAGCTCAAAGTTTTCTGATCACTCTGATGTCTTGACACGCTGATACTTTCTTAAAGCTGAGTTCTGATTGTCACTCTAGAGTGTTGGTCTCACAGGAGAATCAGATAGGGTTCCTAGGAGTAGGAGCTCTGACATTTGCTTCCTCTCCTCTCTCTAGCTCCTCAGGAACTCCCCCTTGTGGCAGGAGGCTGGACCGTCCGACTCCTACCAAGAGGGGAGGAATAGGGTGGTTATCCCTGTTCCTGCTAACCATTGCCATATATTCCTCCTTTGGCTGGAATACACGCCAAGACATTAAGGGGTTTTCTGAGACTTATAGACTGACAACCTATCCTCTAGATATCTCATCAGTATGTGATTGGTGGGGGTCTGACACCTGGGACCCCTGCCGACCAGCTGTTTGAGAAGGCAACGGTTCTCCAGTGAGCGCCGCTGCCTTCTTACAGCTTTTCCTAGGCCAATGATGACACGTTCGTTGGTCACATGGCCTAGGCGCAGCTCAGCCCTCATGTCGGGGTTCCCTGGCAAAGATCCATTAATTAGTACTTCCCCTATTTCCCACTTGTATGACATTTTTTAAGGGTTTCATAAAGGTGTTTCTTCGCATGTTATTTTGTATTAATTTTTTACGGTAATTCTACTATTTTGTACATCCTGTTTCTCACAGCTGGTAATAAGGGAAAGTCGGAAGAGTCATCAAGGCGGATGAACAAGGACATGCCCACAGCAGGAGCAAACGATAGAAAATAAAGCTGTGGCCTACCCCCATAGATTAAAAGTTAAGAGAGCCATTTGATTGGTTAGTTAGTGGGTTCATATTCTAGTATGGGTCCCGCTAGTCTCCATACTGATATAAAGTCATGTGTCCAAACAACCAATTCTACATAGTAACATAGTAACATAGTAACATAGTTTTTAAGGCCGAAAAAAGACATCTGTCCATCCAGTTCTAGGCTTACAAAGTTATTTAGCTGTGGGTGAAACTTCACTGCTGGCAGAGATGACTGTAAGCCAGGGGTAGATGACATGATGGCATCAAGGATGTCATAACCTGGATGTGATAACATTATTGCTAACCAATATAAGTATAATAGGATATTGCTTGCACATTACTTTGAAAAGCCAGCAATCTGTGATGGTGGCAACCACTGCTCTAGTAAAAACACGTTAAGGGGTGCCTCAAGGCTATAGATTGCCCACCATATTTAGAATACTTAGCTTAGTAGCCAAATGGCATCTATCATCCACCCAGGTGCTTCTTCCGTTCTCAGATCTCCCTTACAGTCCACCCCCTCCCAGTACCGATGGTTCTCCAATCTACAATGATGTCATCATTCCGTAGCTCTAAAGCCATCAATGAATGCTAGCTTTTTGTTCATGTGTCCATATCTCTTGCAAGGAAAATTCATTGTAATGTTGTGGCTGACATCCATCAACAGATGTGTCAGGCAGTAGATTCCTGTTCCTCCTCTGTAGATACTGACATGCACTGTTGCCCAAGTAGAACATACGTGCATGTGTGACAACCCATTGCTGAAACAAGCTGTTATCTTTGGTAAATGCTCAACTTTAGGGAAGGCTCTAACCTTGCTCCAAGGTGCTAGGACAGAAGCCTGTCACGTTGTCTTCTGTTGGATCCATTTTGTCTGGAAACTGCATGGCTGGCCCATTATTGTCAATGACCAACCATTTGCCATCAGGAGATAAAGTAGAATGGCACTTTCCTAGTGCAGCTGCTCCTTCCTTCTAATCTTTGATGGGGTCACGTTGGTTAGATCCAACCTGTAGAATATATCCTAGCAATATTCCATCAATGTTTGTCATAAGAAAATGTACTTTAAGGGGGTTGGCCACCTTTTGGGTGATTTTTGGTAACATTCCCCTCCTGGCCAGACCTGCAAAAGGGAAGTATACTTACCTGCTCCCTGCTGCTGGGTCCTGGCTCGTTCTGTTCCCATCCTCGGCTGCCTCACGCGTGTCCCTGTCTGCGTTGACTTGCCCCTATTGCATCCCATGACCAACTGACCTGACGAAAGGTGGCCAACCCCTTTAAAGTCTGGTTCAGAATATTGATAGCGTCACCTCAGGACATGCCATGGGATTCAAATTTTTAAGAACAGGTTCCCTACTAAACGGAGGACACGCGGCATCACAACACGTGTTTACATATACATACACCATATATATGCAACACGCATACATAAATACACCATATATACACATACCACAAAACTTTTAAAAAGCCTAAGGAGCTAAACTACCGGCATTGCAAGTTTTTGTAAAGCGCTGGCCCACACCTCTAACTCCACCCAATGTCTATCTGTACATGTTCCACCCTGCCTAGTCTCCATTGTGCCTCCCACACTGTAGTTATGCCAGATTTGGGATGGTTGGGAGGTACTCATACATAAACAGACTATATAGACACTACACTCACATAATCACATATACACTATACACCATACAGTATATAAATTGCACCTAGGCTACACTTTAGATTTACCTGCTCCATATACATTTTATACACATTTGTACCTAGCACTACAGACATATTTGCATACACATTATATTCAGTGTTATCCAGCATACAGTGCCCATACCTCTTACATCCAGTGACTTCTCCTCTGATGCAGACGTTCTCTTTTCTCATCTTCTCCTTTCAGACCAGGCGCCATGATGATTTTTTACCCATCTCTCGTCTCTGCAGTTTGACGAAAAGACATCTTAGGTTCCTACTTTTCCATCATCCTGCCACCTTCAATACTTAAAATGAGCACCAGTACAAAGAATGTCCCTTATAATGTCTGCCAGTACAAAACAATCCCCCTTAGTGCCCCTATGTGTGCAAGTATAAAATACCCCTATATATTGTCCCTAGTAAATGCCCACATAGTGCTCCTCTCCTCTTCCCGACAGTGCCCCCATAATGTGCCAGTATAAATGTCCCTTCTTAGTGTCCTCATAATGTGCCAGTATAAATGCCCCCATAGTGTTCTTCCCCCCTCCAACACCATAGTGTGCACATAATCTGCCAGTATAAATGCCCCCATAGTGTTTCCCATAATGTGCCAGTAATACCCCCATGATGTGCCAGCAATGCCCCAAGTAGATGCCGCCATATTGGTCCCCATATGTCAGCAATGCCCCCCAGTTCACTGTCCCTCAGACCGTCGGACCATTAAAAATAAACTATGTACAAATCCCTATGCACACTGCACATATCTTATTTTAAAGTAAAAAAAAAAAAACGGGAACAAATACAATACACTTTGCCCCCATTAGACCTCAGATCAGCCCACTGTGCCCCCATCAGACCTCAGATCAGCCCACTGTGCCCCCATGAGACCTCAGATCAGCCCACTGTGCCCCATCAGCCCTCAGATCAGCCCACTGTGCCCCCATCAGACCTCAGATCAGCCCACTGTGCCCCCATCAGACCTCAGATCAGCCCACTGTGCCCCCATCAGACCTCAGATCAGCCCACTGTGCCCCCATCAAACCTCAGATCAGCCCATTGTGCCCCCATCAGACCTCAGATCAGCCCACTGTGCCCCCATCAAACCTCAGATCAGCCCATTGTGCCCCCATCAGACCTCAGATCAGCCCACTGTGCCCCCCATCAGACCTCAGTTCAGCCCACTGTGCCCCATCAGACCTCAGATCAGACCACTTTGCCCCATCAGATTAAAATAAAAAAACTGTCTTACCTCTCCTGGAAGCGCTCATCTCCTGCTGCCACACCGGATCGGGATTCAGCTGGTAACCCAGTTCTCCGATCCGGCTGTACTTTTAACAACCGGATCTGGAGAACCGGAGGGAACCGGCTGAATCCCATGCCTGGCCATCAGTATCAGACTAGTGGGGTTTCAACTCTTGGCACCATCATTGATCAAATGTTTAAAGGGTCTGAAGCACTTGTGTGAGCGCTGGGACCTCTTCAGTATTTACATCAGTCCGACTATCTGCATGCTCTCTACTTACTTGAATGAATGTGTTGAACGAGGCAAAACTGCAAAACCCTGCACCACTGCTCCTAAGATAGATAGAAGTTCACAGTGAGGAGGTCACAGCACTCGCATGAGGACCCTGTAAACAGCTGAAACTTGGGGGTGCTGAGAATTGGTCCCCCGACCATTCTGTTATTGATGACCTATCCTGAGGATAGTCCATCCATATTCTGATCTAAGAAAACCACTTAAGGCAATGATTCTCCATATAGTTGTATATTAGGAACCAACTACCTAAGACGCATTCATAGATAAACCATTCCTTTAAAAATATCACATCATGTTACCAGAAAATGTAAAATTTTGCAAAATTACCTCAGAAATTACTATGTGATCCTCTATAAAACCTGAATGCACCACAAATATTTTGTATTAAGCCATCATCTTAGTAAAAGGGAATAGTAAATTCTTGCTCTTCACATAAATCTACAACAACTAGCTGATGTTTACAGTAATTTGATTGCTGGACTTTGAGGGTCTTATTTCATTTAACTTTCATCTAAATTCCAGAAGGGGGTAAACCTTTAATCTCCTGTTATCAGTCCTGTCTGTGACCTGGTTCAGAATCTATCTGTAGTAATCCAAGGGCAGTGTCCTCCCTACATTTTAATCCTTGATCTTTATTGACAGAACAATTTGTAGTCCCATAGAAATGACTTCTAAACAATCCAGAGACACTCCTCTAGCAGAGGAACAACAGAGGTCAAACCTCAATCACGCTCCTCCGTTCCTTCCCATTGACCTCTGTGTACAGCTGCACACAAGATGGACCCATGGCCTCACATCATATACTGTGCCAATAATAGAGGTGGTGGTTTAGATTAGTCTATAGGCTTGGAAATCATGACGTATCTGAGGTCCTTCCATTCACCTCATCCCAGGGGCAGCTGTAATGGTGACTATATTGGTCATCACCTAACTTTCTGTGGAAGAAGTATAAATAAGATATGTCAGATTTGCTGTAACTTAGGTCAAGCTCAAGTCTACATCAGCCTAAGTTTCTGGTGCATGAGATGCCAGAGATGCGCCTAATTTGTTAATTCGCATCTTCCTCTTAGTAAATTAGGTGTATCTTACTCCAGTGCATATGTGAACGCCAGTCTTAAAAGGATTTGTCTCATGATGGACAATAGGGGCATATCGCTAGGATGTGCCCCCATTTTCTTATAGGTGCGGGTCTCAGCAGTGGGACCTGCACTTATATTCAGAACGGAGCCCCGAAATTGAAGGAGGGTGCACTGCGCATGTGCAGCTGCCCTCCATTCATTTTCTATGGGGCCATAAAAATAGCCGAGCCGGACTGGAGTTCTCCATCCACTACCTTGCGGGGCTCCATTTTTGAAAAAAGGTGCGAGTCCCAGTGGTGGGACCCGCGCCTATAATACAATGGGGGCATATCCTAGCGATATACCCCCATTGTCCATCATGAAACAACCCCTTTAAAGAACTGTACCCAGACATACCCATATTTTCACCCAGGCAGCCCCACTAAAATGACATCGCCAAGGCAAGGGCTTGTTTGTTTACCTCCGCACACTGCTAGGCAGATGCTTCCGCCCAGCAGTGTGTTTGGCAACGTCACAGGCTCTGATGGGCCGCCTGGCAGCCCTATGGAGAGCCCGTTACATCACCGGATCTCCTGAAAATGCCTTTGGCCTGCGTAATTCAGCGTAGGGCAAAGGAAAGCATCGGAGCATAAAATGCTCCAATGCTCATTTTAGTGGTCTGCCTGGGTGAAAATACAGGTATGTCCAGGTTCAGCTCTGAACTCAGACAACACCTTCAAAAAATGTCCTCCACTATATCACTTAGTTCTATTAATTGGGTTCTTATATTGATCAGTTGCCTCCTTGGTTGTCCGTTTTCCTGAGTGCTTTATTATTCACATCTGTGTTGGAGGTTTCCTTAAGGACCTTTGTCGCAGATTATATAAAAAATATGGGACAAATTAGCAGAACATGCTGTGTTGTTTTGTCTGATTAAATGTAGGGTTACATGACGGAAACCTGGCAGACTTCATAATAGTCAATATATCAGGCGCCGTTTGTGTCTGCCATGTAATAGAACCAATATTTCAATTATTTTCATTGTTTTGCCCTACGGTGGAACGCCTATGTGAACATTATCTTATAGCCATATTATTATTATTTATTATTAAAGCACCATTCATTCCATATGATAAGCGGTGCACATACATAATACAGCCAATTGCATTCAGGATGAACAAGACGAGTTATAAACTGGTACAGAAGAAGAGAGGATGAGGGACCGACTGGAAACTTAAAGTGGCCCTGGAAAAAACCTAAAAGTGGACCCATGCTGTAGGCAGGTCCAAATTGAAAGAGGGTGGGGCAAAAAAAGTTGGCAGGAAAAACAGTGGGCGGGGCCAGCAATACCATAGTGCAGCACAAAATACCACCCCAGCAGAACCAAAATACACAGTGCAGCACAAAATCCTGCTGCCCACGCTTCCGTATTCAACTGTATCACCGTCCTAAAGATGGCAAAGTTAAATTCAGGAGGGGGACCAGAGGCCACTGGCCAGGAACATAAGTACATGATGCTCCTAGAATGAATTACTACTAAGAGCATCCGAATGTTATGTACCAAGTGGCCATGAGGAGGGTCAGGTGGCCTATTGAGCATTGGCCCACTGGTAAATTTCCCTGTAGGGTCTGTGGCCAGTCGGCTCCTGGAGAGGGCCCTGCCCACGAGGGCTTACAATATTTCAGAAATATTGGGGAACTTGGGGAACATTGAGTCTCCTGAATGGTTTGGACTTTCCACTTTGAGCATGTTATTTTTCTGTAGTAGGCTGAAATGGGATTAACCATAGAACTCACTGGTGTACTGGTATAGTGTGGGAAAGACCCTACTCAACAAGTCACCCTGCCTAAAACAAGCCAACATTTTCTAACTCTGCATTTAATCCTTATGGAAACCATATCTCAAATTCATATATGATACTTGATTCTCCTCTGAACAAAGCACTTAGGGGGTCACTTATTAAGACTATAACCCCAATATCTGGCGGTGGATCCGCTGAAGTTATGAAGAGGCGCCGGCCTCTCCATAACTTCGGCGTATCCAGCGCAAGTCTAAATGTAAGCCAGCTTCTTTGCTGTCTTACATTTAAACCATTTTCTAAGCCTAAAACAGGCGTAGAAAATGATGAATGAGACGGGCCTACCGAGGCCATCCCTTTCCCCACCCACTTTTGTTGACCTGGTAAGAGTGGGGAAAAGTTGCAGATTGAGGCGCCAATAACCTTTGCCCCACAATCTGCACAAGGAATACTCCTAATACTGTATAGGCATAGTTCTGGATAGTAAATGACCCCCTTAGTCCTCTACTCTAATCTGGTTTTATTGATTGTATCGCCATAACAGGACAGTCTCTTCAGGTTACTTTTGTGAACCTGTTTGAAGTGTCTGTTGATGTAGGTTTAATAAACCCTATTATGATATTATCTACAGTACTAAACAAAGGTTTTAGGCTGGTGTGGAAAAATGCTGCAAAGTAAGAATGTTTTCAAAAATAGTAAAAGTCTTAATAGTTAATTTATTCTGCAGCAGGACAACAACCTCAAAAATCCAGCCAATGTCATTGAGAACTATCTTCAGTGTAAAGAAGAACAAGGAGTCCTGGAAGTGATGATATGGCCTCCACAGAGCCCTGATCTCAACATCATCCAGTCTTCTGGATGAAGAGACAGAAGGATTTGAGCAAGCCTACGTGCACAGAAGATCTGTGGTTAGTTCTCCAAGATGTTTGGAACAATCTCCTTGATGAGTTCCCCTTAAAAAACTGTGTGCAAGTCTACCTAGAATAACTGATGCTCTTTTGAAGACAAAGGGCGGTCATACCAAATATTTATTGGATTTAGATTTTTCTCTTGTTCATTCACTTGACTGATGAAATAAAAAAAAAAAACACTTCTATTTTTGAAAGTATTCTTACTCTACAGAATTCTTCCGACAGCTGCCTTCAACATTTGCACAGTTCAGTGTATGTTCAGATATCGATATCTTCAAAGTTCTGGATGTTCTCCCACTATACTGGGCATTGAACTACATATATCACTCTCCATGTAAGCACTTCATCAATTTTACATTTACATTGGTTGACAGTCCTGTGGATAGGGGATAAATGTTCAGGGACCAACCTGTTTAATTCACATTGTATTATTTTGCACAAAAATATGACCACTAGGGGTCATTCTACACAAAGTTATGGCTTCCCTTGGGAATGTAAAGCTAGAAAATTCCAAGTAAGGTACGGAATGAGACCTGAAAAGATCATATAGAGACCAAATCACTTCTACATGTCAGAGTGATACAGTTACCTTGGAAAGTGCAAGCGCCTTGTGAGCTTTTGACAGATCTAATCCTGCATGCATCTTATCAAAGATCAAACCTGTACTTTGCCGCAGCTTTTAGAAACACTTTCAAAAGTTATTAATAGTTTCAAATTGCATCAATATGGTTTCCTGCGCTCCGGAGGCCCCTTTGTTCCTTACAATCGCTAATAGAAAGTTAACAGCAATACTTTAATTGCTTTCACTTTTTGGATGCACACTAGGAGTCATTAAGCTTTAGAAATCTCCTTTCTCAGAGATAACATCTCCTGCCTGGAGGAATGGGAATTAAGACAGTATTTACTGGACTTAAAGTTAATTTTATTGCATATCGTATTCACCATATGCCTCGGGCTGAAATATTAGGGGATTTATTTTTAAAAAATCCAAATATTGGAAGACTGTAATAAACCTATTGTTTGAATGGATTCTGGAAGCAATTTCTTGCTGCCTACAAGTATTATTAATCTCTGTGATGGATGGATGCATTTCATGCAATTGACTGGTAGTGTTTTCCCTCTACAAATACGGGAATGACCATGGTACCGAATGGCACCACACATCATGACACTTGGGGTTGGTCCTGTGTGTCTCCACACTATGCATGATGGTAGTAGGGTGCTCTCTAGCCTTCCTGTGAATTTTAATACGGCCATTATTGGTACCATGACAAAACCTGCTTTCATCACTGAGCACTATTTTGTCGTTGATGATCCAAAGTTTGCAGGAGGAGGGCTGGAGAACGCCTACTGCCATCATGCATAGTGCAGAGACACACAGGACTAACTCCAGGTGTCATAATGTGTGAAACCTTTAGCTACCATAGCTATTCTCATCTGGTATTCGTGGAGGAAATGTTGACCAGCCTTCGGTATGTCTAGGACATTGTGGAACCAGTCCTACTGCCTTTTTTTATTCAGTTAGGAGACATGGTGTTCTTGCCTGCCCACACACTGCCAACACTACACAACGTGCTGTTCAGGGTATCCAGCAGCTCCCCAGGCCAGCTCCATCACCAGATCTTTCTCCCATCGAGAATGTCTGGGACTGGATGGGGTCATGCATCTCGAATGCACAGCAGCCAACTACCATCTTGGCTGCAATACTGCTCCAAGTTGAAAGAGCTTGGAATGACGTATCACAGGAGGATATCCAGCATCTGTATGACCTTTACCATACCAGAGTGGCAGCCTGTATTGTAGCAAAGGGAGATGCCGCCCAGTATTAATGTGACCCTGCCTCAACATATACCATGCTGCAGAGCCCAAAGGCTGCACCACTTTGGTTGCGTAATCATTGAGGTAGTAGTATTACCACTACTACCCCAACATAGCCGCACATACATCTATATGCTGCTTTGTCTTCTATACTGTGCTGCTACTGCTGGCACTACTATTGCTGCCACTATTACCTCTACACATCTTACACCTTCTATACCCTCACACCGTACTGCTACTTCTCCCAAATAAAAGGGAGAATTTTCCATGCTTGCTTAGAACAAGCGAATGTTTCTTACGACATTAGCATGTATGTGTATAAACAGCAGCAGGCATCTGCCGCCATTAAGGCATAATTTTTGGATGCTTGTTCCTAACAAGTCACTGTTTTTTTCTGATAACACCATGCGCGTTTAAACAACATCTGCCCCCAATAAGGGAAACTTTTTGGAAGGTTTCTAAGCGTAACAATTTCTACTGTGGTGTGTTTTGAAGCCCTCAGTTAACACCACCAACCATGTGCTTACCAATAGCTATTTGTGTCTGTGTCACTCTGACATTATTTGGTATTGCTCTCGTTGCGTTAAAGAGGGGGTTGGAAGAACAAAATTTTGTTAAAAAAAAGAGAATGCCAAGAAAAGAGTCCTAGGAGAATGTCATACAGCAATTTTCGGGCCAATTAGAGAATCTTTGATTCATGTAGAATCTAATTTTTGTAAAAAAAATTTGACAAATCAGATGCAAAACGAATTTCAAGAAGTTACTCATCTCTAATTTTATCCATCCATATGAGGCTCTGTCTTTGTGACAATAGGTATAGTCCATTGTATGATCTCTCCTAATCTCAATGTTTCATCATTTTTGTGAAGTCTGCTCACTGCACATACAATAATGAAGTCATCTCACACCTTAGAGTTTATATTCTTTTTCTTAATATACTGTATTTAATTAGATATTAGAAGCAATCATTAGCTCAAAAATTACCTCTGGCTCATTGTGCCTGTATAGGGTCTGTATCTTCCCGTGTCAGTGGTGAATGATGGATTGCTTGGTGCTATCACACACCTAAGCTTTTTAATAACCTTTAAAGAGACAGTGCATTGTTATTTAACCCTCCCACTAGTTACTCGAAATTGCCATGTAAATGGCTTTTCCAAGACTCATAGTGATCTTTGTAATCTTTGCATGACATCTGTCAGACAATTTGACCACAGACAGTGTATATTCTTTGTTCTACTGCCATGGTTGTTACCTGCCTTGGGGCACATTGTCCTGTGCTGTAAAGACTTAGAGGGGAATCCAGTAGCAGTGGATCTTGAAATAAATTGAAATTTCATGAAAAATAAGTTAATTCACCAAATTCTTTTCTATTTACTCTCTTAGTGATTAAATATTTTTGTGAGTCTGTTGTTAGGAATTCGATTTTAAAGAAAGTCTATCACTGCTCCTATGGCTTTTACACCAGACTCAGTCCAGTCACCTAATGTACCCTCGTAAGGTTACCACCAATTACTGTATTTGACTGTATTGTACTGTATAAGACGCACCTGTTGATAAGCTGCACCCCAGGTTTTAAAGGAGGAAAATAAGAAAAAAATATTTTTCATCAGACCTCATATCACATCCTCAGATCAGAACCCCATATCAAATTCTCAGATCAGACCCCCATATCAGAACCTCAGATCAGACCCTCATATCAGATCCTCAGATCAGATCCCCATATCAAATTCTCAGATCAGACCCCCATATCACATCCTCAGATCAGAACCCCTTATCAAATTCTCACATCAGACCCCCATATCACATCCTCAGATCAGACCCTCATATCAAATACTCAGATCTGACACCCAAGAGATTACATCACACCCCCATAACAGGATATCACATCAGAACCCCATATCAGGACAGTAAATGAGACCCCCATATCAGGACATTACGTGAGCCCTTCATATTAGACCCTCATCAGACCTTCTTTAGTCCTGATATCAGCCCTCCATTTCAGACCTGAGATCAGACCTTAAAATATAAAAAATCTCCCCTCCCCTGCGCTGCGGCTCCGCTCTGGATCCGGCGGTCTCTTTAGAAGTCGAGCTCCCATCTTCTCTGGCCTGCGCTGCACCATCACCTGACTGCGTGCAGCGTTGGGTCATAGTGCGCACACTACCTCCTAACACTGTACGCAGTCAGGACAGTGCGCCCGCAGCCCCAGGAAGGAAGACCAGGGAGGGTGAGTACAGGAATTGCTTGCAGCGCTTCATTCCCCTCTTCCGGCACCTAATGCATACTAGTAAGCACTTTCATAATTGAAACGCTCACTAGTATTCACTTTATAAGACGCATGGCCATTTTCCCCAAACTTTTGGTGGGGAAAAGTGTGTCTTATAAAGCAAAAAATATGGTACGTTATGAACAAGTTCATTCATTAGGTGAAAGCACCATTGATGGAGACACCAAGATTATTGTTTCTGGGCAGTAGATTGTCCTGTGTGAGCGGGCATCTGCTGTTCAGAAACAATTCTGGGGATGAGCGATTGCCATAGCGATTGTTCCTACCAATACAGTGGAGTTAATTGCTACATGTAAATGCAGTTCTCACCTCCGCTCACAATCAGGCAGTTATTGGGAACAAAGCATTGTCTGGTCATTCAGCCAGTGTAAAGTGGTTATTAGGGCCCCTTTACGTGGGTTGACTATAAAGGGCAATACTTGTTCCAGATAATTGTCCTCAGTAATGGTGCTGTTGATCACATCAGGCTACTTTCACACTAGCGTTTTTAAATTACGGTATTGAGTTCCGTCATAGGGGCTCAATACCGGAAAAAATGCTTCTGTTTTGTCCCCATTCATTGTGAATGGGGACAAAACTGAACTGAAGACAACGGAATTCTCTTAAAAGCATTCCGTTCCGTCTTCAGACCGGAGAGCAAACCGCAGCATGCTGCGGTTTTCTCTCCGGTCCAGGCATCCGCACCAAGACAGATCCGGAATGACCCCCAATGCAAGTCAATGGGGGCGGATCCGTCTGGTGTGACCACAATGGTAAACGGATCATACATACATACACACACATACACAGACACACAAACACATACATACTTACACACTCCAGGCAGGCAGGCCGCACGTCCTTACGCGCAGGAGGCGCTGTGGGGAATCGTCATAGCTGCGCGCCTCCTGCGCGTGAAGACGTGAGGCCTGCCTGCCTGGAGTATGTAAGTATGTATGTGTATGTGTTTGTGTGTCTGTATGTCTGGTACTGTGTGACATGTGTGGGGCCGGAACGCGGTTCCGGCCCCATACATGTACCTGCGGCAGCCCAGATCCGGCGGCACCCTTCACCTGCCGGATCCGGGCTGCCGCTAGTGTGAAAGTAGCCTCAATCGATGAACAACCAAACATGCATCACCGTCAGTGAAAGCATCGTTGATGAGGACACCAAAATCATCATTTTTTGGTATTAGATTATTCTGTGTAAACATCAATCTGCTGCTGGAATCTGTAGTGAGATGAATAGTCACAGCATTGAACACATTGGAAGGTGCTGCATGTAAATGCAGCTCTCACCTCTGCTCAATCGACCCATGAAAAAAAATTTCCTGTTCCATTATAGGAGCTAAGCAAAGCTGTTAGGTATATATCGAACAGAATAGCAACCAGCAGAATTTTTAATGCAGCTCTGGAGTCTTAACCCCTTAATGACTGGGCCATTTTGCACCTTCGTGACCAGACTGATTTTTGCCAATCTGACATGTGTCAGTTTATGTGGTAATAACTTTGGAACGCTTTTACTTATCCAGGCCATTCTGAGATTGTTTTCTCTTCACATATTGTGCTTCATGACAGTAGTAAATTTGTGGCAAAATATTTCATTTTTATTTATAAAAAAAATGGCAAATTTACAAAAAATTTGGAAAAATTAGCAAATTTCCAAATTTCAATTTCTCTACTTTCAAAATAAATAGTAATACCTCCAAAAATAGTTATTATTTTACATTCCCCATATGTCTACTTTATGTTGGCATCATTTTATAAATGTCATTTTACTTTTTTAGGACGTTAGAGGGCTTAGAAGTTTAGAAGCCATTTTTCAAATTTTCACCAAATTTTCCAAAACCATTTTTTTTAAGCACCAGTTCAGATGTAAAGTGATTTTGAGGGGCTTACATAATGAAACCCCTCATAAATGACCCCATTTTAGAAACTACACCCCCTCAAATTATAAAAAACTGCTGTTACAAACTTTGTTAACCCTTGAGATGTTCCACAAGAATTAAATGAAAATGGAGGTGAAATTTCAAAATTTCACTTTTTTGGTAGATTATTCATGTTAATAATTTTTTTCTTGCAACACAGCAAGGGTTAACAGCAAACTAAACCTCAATATACATTGCTCTGATTCTGCAGTTTACAGAAATACCCCATATGTGGTGGTAAACATTTCTATGGGTTTGTGGCAGTGGTCAGAAGGAAAGGAGCGCCATACGGATTTTGGAGGCAGATTTTGCTAAAATAGTTTTTAGGCACCATTTTGTAATTGAGAGACCCTGACGTACCCCTACAGTGGAAACCCTCAAAAAGTGACCCCATTTTGGAAACTACACCCTTCAACAAATATATTAAGGGGGGTACTGGCCACTTTGACCCCCTAAGCGTTTTACGGAATTTGGAAACACTTGGCTATGAAAATAAAAAGTTTCATTTCTTCCAATAAAATGTTGCTTTAGCCCCAATTTTTTTTATTTGCATAAGGGGTAACAGGAGAAAAGCACCCCATAATTTGTTACCCATTTTCTCCTGAATACGGCAACACCCCATATGTGGTGGTAAACTGCTGTGAGGGCACATGGCAGGACTAAGGAGTGCCATATGGATTTTACAATACAGATTTTGATTGATTGGCTTGCGGGAGCCATTGATTTTTATTTTTTTGAGTCTTATGTAGGGGCTCATTTTTTGCAGGATGAGGTGAGGTTTTCATTGGTACTATTTTGGGGTAAATACGCCTTTTTGATCGCTTGGTATTACTCTTTTTGTGAGTCAAGGTGAAAAAAATAGCTGTTTTGGCATAGATTTTTTTAGCATTTTTTTACAGCATTCACCTGAGGGTGCAAGTCATGTTATATTTTTATAGAGCAGGTTGTTACGAACGCGGCGATACCCAATATGTCTAACATTTTTATTATTAAGTTTTACACATTAGATGCATTTTAGAACAGAATTAAATCTTGTTTATGTGTTGCCATTTTCAGAGAGCCATATTTTTTTTATTTTTTGGGCGATTGTCTCAGGTAGGGTATCATTTTTGCAGGACAAGATGACGGTTTGATTGGTACCATTCTGGGTTAAATACACCTTTTTGATCGCCTGCTATTACACTTTTTGTGAGGCAAGAGGGAAAAAAATGGCTATTTTGGCATAGTTGTTTTAAATTTTTTTTACAGCATTCGCCTGGGGGGCCATCTCATGTAATATTTTTATAGAGCCGGTTGTTACGGACGCGGCGATACCCAATATGTGTATCATTTTTATTTTTGGAAAGTTTTACACATTAGATACATTTTTGAACAAAATAAAATATTTTTTGTGTTGCCATTTTCTGAGAGACATATTTTTTTTATTTTTCAGGCGATTGTCTTAGTTAGGGTCTCATTTTTTGCAGGACAAGATGACGGTTTGTTTGGTACCATTTTGGGGTACATACGCTTTTTTGATCGCCTGCTATTACAGTTTTTGTAAGGGAAGGTGACCAAAAAATGTCTGTTTTGGCACAGTTTTTTTTTTTTTTACTGCGTTCACCTGGCGGGGTGGATGATGTGATATTTTTATAGAGCCGGTCGATACGGACGCGGTGATACCTAATATGTATACCTTTCTTTTTTTTTTTTTTTTTTACAATTTTTTAAAACTTTTTTTTGGAAAATGGCGTTTTTTTAACTTTTATTATTATTATTATTATTTTTTACTTTATTTTTTAATAAAAAAATTACCGCAGCACATGAAGGGTTAATGCGCCGGCATCGGTGTTTTCACCGATGCTGGCGCATTCAGCAGGGGTCTGGCTACTGGGCTCCCTGACACCCCTTTTCTGCAGCGCTGTCTTTAGACGGCGCTACAGATTGGGGACTCGCGCCGCCTGCCGTCTAAAGACAGTGGGCGGTCGGCATCGGGTTAAAGGGGTTGTCTCACATCAGCAAATGGCATTTATCATGTAGAGAAAGTTAACACAAGCCACTTACTAATGTATTGTGATTGTCCTTATTGCCTCCTTTGCTGCCTGGATTAATTTTTCCATCAATACACTGGCCATTTCCATGGTTATGAACACCCTGTAATCCATCAGTGGTGGTTGTGCTTGCACACTATAGGAAAAAGCACCAGCCTATGTGCAGTCTCACAGTCCCGGCCACCAGATCGGCTGACACTTTTTCCTATATTGTGCAAGCACGACCACCACTGATGGATTACAGGGTGGTCTGTAACCATGGAAACGAGCAGTGTATAATGTGATGGAAAAATGAATCCAGCCAGCAAAGGAGGCAATATGGACAACCACAATACATTAGTCAGTCCCTGGTATTAAATGGGTATTCTTATCTTGTACAATGGGGGCATATCGTTAGCATATGCCCCCATTGTCTTATAGGTGTGGGTCCCACCTCACAAGCGCGACCACCGCTCCCATTCATCTCTATGGACCCGACGGAAATAGCCGAGCCAGCGCTATTTTTGTCGGCCCCATAGAAATGAATGGAGGGCGGCTGCGCATGCACAGTGTGCCCTCCTGTACTTTGGGGGCTCTGTTCCCGATATAGGTGCGGGTCCCGCAGGGACCCACACCTATAAGACAATGGGGGCATATCCTAGCGATATGCCCCCATTGTACAAGATGAGAATATCCCTTAAACCTTCTCTATATGGTAAATGCCACTTGCTGAGGTGAAACAACCCCTTTAAGGTGACCTTCCAGTCAGGAACATATAAATGATATGTATAATGTAAATCAATACCTACAGGGGTGGTTGTCTGCTAGATATTTTCCTTAGTGCCTCCTGCCTGACTGCTTTTTAGCTCAGTTCAGTTAGGACAGAGCTGTGATCTGTGACTACAGTTTAGCTACAGTGTCTACAGAGTGTTTGAGGTAGTCTGAGACACACGTTCAGTCATATCATTGGTCCAGGCTCAAGCAGAGCAGTAGTCGGAGCCTCCCTTTAGGCACTGTAGTTACACCTTATTCACCGATCACAGCTCTTCTCTAATAAAGGAATATAAATAGCAGGTACCCATCCCCCTGTAGATATTGTCTTATATATCATTTTTGAGCTTGTAACTGGGGGGTTGCTTTACCTTTTTATGTAAATGTGATCTATATGTAAACTTCATAATGGCACTCAATGGTGAATATACCCTCTAAAGTCTTTTTATTCTCCAGTTCAGGTGTGTTTAGGTATAGGTAAAGGAAGCCTCATAGTTATATTTCCGTTAAACCTCTTTTTAATTACAAAAATTCTATTTAGTTAAAGAGGACCTGTCCCCTCTCCTGAAATACCTGTTTTAATACCATTGTGCATTCCCCATGTAATAACAATTCTGGAACATCTATTCTTATGTCTCTATGTTGTGCCAATTCTTTATTATTTCTACTAGAAGTTATGGATGAATTGCCAGCAGTCTGCAGTAAGGGTACAGAGGGGAGGAAAACAAGTTGGGGGTGTGTACCTGCACAGTCTGAAAATGGCAGCACTGATTGGATAGAGCGAGTCTGTGCAGGTACACACCCCCAACTGGTTACCTCCCCTCTGTACCCTTACTGCAGACTGCTAGCAATTCATCCATAACTTATAGTAAAAATAATACAGGAATGGCACAACATAGAGACATAAGAATAGATGCTCCAGAATTGTTATCACATGGGGAATGCATTAAGCTATTAAAACAGACATGTCAGGAGTGGTGAAAGGTCTTCTTTAAGCACGTTGCCCTATCTCATCCAGAAATAAAACATTAACCTAAAACATAAGTAAGAAATTAAGATATTCTAGCTAAATAAGCTAATAAAACACATAAATGACACTGCTATGTCAGGTTTACACTTGCAGCACATGGGCTTGAAGTCTGATTGATCTGCTTGGTTTTAGTTTTGCTGATTTGTGAGCTGATTTGTGATTCCCCTACCAGCGTCATAAGCCGGACGGGCTATTATTCAGTAAATAATAAGCTGATCCATTCACCCATAGCTGTTATGATCTAAAAAATGGTTAATTGCTAATTGCAACCTAAATGAGAAGTGATGCTCCATATACATTTTTAGCAGTTCCCAAAATGCAATTCTCTGCTTGCACACAAGGGGGAGATTTAGAATTTTGCCATATTATTTTTATCAACCAATATTTTGAACGCCCTATAGGTTACTAGTGAGTATCTAATGTATAGCTCATAGCATAGAAGATGTAGTTCCTCGTGAGACAGGTACCAGAAAAATTTATTAAAGGGGTATTGCACTTTTAGCAAACAAAACTTATCTTTCCAATACACTTTCTTTATTATGCTTTACGGTTTTCAAGATTTTTGCTTGCTGGCATCTAATAGAAACCTTCATTGTTTACTCACCGTGGATAAAATCTGTCCAGTAAAAATGAAAGTTCCCACTAACAGCAAAGGCAGATACAAAAAAGAAAATAAAGAATTGATACAAAAATATCCTGGAAAATCCTGGAAAGAATAAGAATACAAGAATTTTATGTTTTATGTTTACGAGCAGGATATCAGAACATAACAGGAATGAAATATACCGTAAGAAGTGTGACTAACCATTGCCTTCCTTTTCACATATCCTCACTGCTGGGGGTAAACGCTTCATCCCCTGGGGTCAGGATGGGAAAATCAAGCACAGTATTGCAGATATAAAGCGCCGCTCTGCTTCTTCCTTGTCAGTCATTAGCAGTACCCGGTGATGCTGCTGCTTAGGGATATACCTGCCGAGTTGAATTTACCCCCTGCTTGGATCGGAAGAAAGGAGAATTTTGTAAAACTGAACCAAACATAAAGCTTTGGCTATGGGAAGCATTATCAAGAAATCAGAGTCCACATGTAAAATAGTGCTATCCTGGTCATGTGATGGGCACACAGATGTACGGTACAGTTGTCGGCTCCTGTCTGTACATCAAATCACCAGGACAAATTTTTACCACCTGAGCAAGGAAGGTTTCAATTGAAAGCTGCAAGCAGAGATCTTGAAAAGCCTGAGGATACAGAAGCTATATTGGTAAACTGTACGAACATGGGTGGACTGGGAACTTAACCCTTTCAGCCATGGAGGTTTTTTGTTTTTGCGTTTTCATTTTGCGCTCCCTGCCTCGATGTGCGATAAAATTGACTCAGTTACTTTCATTCTACAGGTCAGTACAAATCCAGTGATATCCTATATGTATAGTTTTGACCATTTAACCATTCTGGGGTGTGTATGACATTTTGATCACTTTTTCTTTAATTTTTTTTGTAGAAAATGAAGTGACCAAAAACGGCGAATCGTCCATTTTGATGCTTTTATCCGTTTCGCTGTTTACTGTATGGGGAAGATATTTTTATACTATGGGCATTTTTGCCCATGGTGATACCCATGATGTGTATTTTTTTTATTTTTAGTTCTTTTATTTTGGGGAAAAGGGGGATGATTAGAATTTTTATGTTTTTTAAAAAATATTATTTATTATTATTATTATTATTATTTTTATCTATTTTTTACACTTATTTATAGTTCCCATAGGGATCATTAGATTGCCCAATGCATTGGAGTCTATGAGAAAATTGCTAGTTTCCTATGGAGCCCTATTACAGGCAAGGGCTCCATAGGAAATATTATGCAGCAGCCTACTTTCATTCATAAAGACAGGGGCTGCTGCACACACACTCTGGATCCTCCGATTGCCAAATGGGGGAGCCGGAGCATCACCAGAAGCGCGCGCTTCCGGTGTTTAAAGCGCTCAGATGCCATGGTCCGGATTGAGCCAAATACCACAGTCCATCACAAAATACTACATCCCCAAAAACTTCCACTGGCCGGCCGTGAGGAGGGCTCAGGTGGCTCCCTGGGCGTCAACCCTCCGGGAGATTTCCCTGTAAGGTCTATGGCCAATCTGCCCCTGTATATGAATATAAGACAATGATGCAATGATTAGTATCCCATCCCAGAGGTGAGTCTAAAACATTTCTGCTAGCCAACCAGAGCCCTGCTCTTTACTGACCAAGGGAAAGGACCCCAAATCTTCTATAGATGGGTTGCTCTAGCTTTTGGAGTAGTCTCTGGTTTGACTGAATTTAATTAATGTTACAATGGCGGTTCATGGCTGCCTCTGTCCTGTGTCCACAGGCACTGGCTTTTTGTGTTGCAGTACTGCAAGGGTTAACTTCAACTTGCTCTGTGGCTGCTGTAAGGCTGGTACCAATTCCTAATCAGCATCTGCTATATAGCTCTGCTGCTGACCTCACATCCTTGCCTGAGCATTATCTTCTCTACAGACCTCATTAGGTCTCTCTAGTTTGCTAGAGCCTGTGGAAGAGCTATTATCCCTTTGCCTGTGTACTGACCGCTGCTTATTTGCCAGTTACTGATCCTGTGCTGCCTGCCCTAAGCTTTAGATTGGTTCACAGATTGAACTCTGCCAGCCCTGACCTCTGCCTGTTTCCCGACTACATATATTGCCTCATTGCTCTTATCTTTGATCCCTATAGGTCAGTAGTCGACTACAAAGGAACTATTCTAAGAAGTAGCATAATGATGGCTCCCCTGCAGCGAAGGCTAGATCCCTATATAAGAGTTAAAGGGTGAAAACCAGGAGACCCACAGAATAGCACCCTCAGTAGCAGCCCAAAGTCAAACCGGTTGGTTGGCGCAATGTGTCCAATTATTGGCACGCTCACTGGTCTGTAGCAGCCAATCTGCCTGAAAATAAGTCTCTACATCATCTGGTTCTCTGCAATGAAATCCAACACCAACAATACATAACATTTATTTGCAGAAACTGGAATAACCTTTTAAAACCTCTACATGCTTACCTCTTTTTTGAGAGGACCAAAATTGAAGTTCAGTTTTTGGTGTCCGTCTATAAGAGATTTCACCGTAACCTGATTTTGAAGACGTATCTTCATCTACACAGCTCATTTTATAAACCTAACTTCACAGCGTTATCGTCTTCTAATATAATGCCACCTCAACACAATTATGACTTCCATCAGAGATGATGAAATGCTACTATGAAGCACAAGTAATTCATTTCACAATAGTGCAGAGAAAATGATGGATCATTAGGCAGATGGCAGCATTCTGAATTGTTGGACTAGTGTAATCTTGTTTTCTCTTCAGTTGCCTTCCCAGAATTGTATTGTCATTACTGCTAAGCCTCGGTAATTTAATCCAACAGCCATCATCAATCTAATGCCATGGAATTATTCCCTGTATAATGGCCAGAGTGCGTTGTGCCTTTCACTCTTACACATTTATGATTGGTAATTTGTGAAGATTACTTTTAAACAATCCATTATTTAGGGAGGAATCTGGGAGGAATCAGGGATGTAACTATATGGGGTGCAGAGATAGTGGTCTCACCTAAGCTCTGGAGCCTAATGGGGTTCAAAAGGCACCTCTGCCTCATATAAGAATACATTGGTATTATAAATTACATGTAACAGTTGTCAATCATTACCAATTCCGCAATCTCAGTTTCTGTAGGCCAGGCCCACTTCCAGGTTCCAAAGCAGATAGGCTTTGTGGAAGAAAAGCGAATATAAGCTGGTCGCCCATATATGATTTTTAAATAGGATTTGTCAGAAGTACATTTCTTAAAATCCCGTTCATGTCTGAATAAATTCAAACCAAATGGAAAGTGCTCTGATTGTCTGGAAAGCTCTCTCTCTATCCCATCCACCCTCTCTCTAATTCTCCCACTCTCTTTCCCTCTCTCTTATTCTCCCTCCCTCTCCCTCCCTCTCGCTTTACCTCTCTCTCTCTTATTCTCCCTCTCTCTCTCCCTCCCTCTCGCTCTGCCTCTCTCTCTCTCTCTCATTCTCCCTCTCTCTCACCCTCCCCAACGCTCTGCCTCTTTCTCTCTCATTCTCCCTCCCTCTTTTTGCCTCCTTCTCAGTCTCCCTTCCTCTCCCCCTCTCCCTTTCTCTTTTCTCTCTCTCCCTCTCCGTCTTTTCTCTCTCTGTTTCTCCAGCTCCTGCTCTTTCTCCCTCCCTTCCTCTTTCTCCCTCTCTCTCCGATTTTCCCAAATAGATTCACACAAAATCTGAATTTTGGGTCAAATTTCTGAATTTTTGAATCAATTTGTTCATCTCTATTTTTCGCTCTCCTAACATTTATTTTGGTAAATTCTTGTATTTCCTATGTAACAAAAAATTTCCAGAGCATCTTTGCTGCTTTTTTACTTTTATTGTTAAGTTGTGTCCACTCAGGTTGAAATTACTGCAGCAGATCAGATGAAATCTGAAGAAATCTGCATCAGAAAGCCTGCACCAAATCATGTGGGTCTGGCTGCAGATTTCCGCTTTATTGAAAAAACAATACACTCACCTACCAATCTCTTGACGCTCCTGTCTTGATTTTTCCATGGTCCCCACACCGGCCTTTTGTTTCCTGACCAATGATATGGTGACCTATGTGACCACTGCAACCTGTGATTGGCTGCAGTGGTCACATTTCGACATGACATAGCTGGAAACAGGAAGGCAAAAGAGTGCTGGTGATCCATGGGAAAGTCAGGACGGGAGTGTCAGGAGGTTGGAAGGTTAGTTTACTGCATTATTTTTATTTTGAACTTTTATACAGGTAATAAGGAGCAAGAATATGCAACAATTGGGTTTTGTTGTGGATTATGACTTCCCCATTGAACTGTACAGAGTGAGCCTGCAAGTGTACAGGAACCAGTGATCTGTACATGCGGACAGCATGAAAAATAAAAAATAAATAAATAAATAACTAAATAAATAAAATAAGATGTAAAAAATAAACAAATATAAAAAAAGTTAAAAATACACACTACTGCAACCCCCCCCCCTCCCAAATATCAGACATTCTAAATGACACAAGCCCCTACTTTATCAGGTGCTCAGGCATCAATATGTTCTTCTCATGCAGAATGTTTGCTATCCCCAAACACAACTAACCCCCTGCCACCAATTTTTGTCTGTCCTATCCTAACTCTATTGGCTTTTTCTTATTACAAAATGACTATATTTGGATGTATCACCTATGTCCAGAGGCTGCAGAGTTATAGTAGAGAGATATATTTACAATTAAAATAGGGTGCTAACACTATAGTGTTGTTAGACTTTACACAATGTTCCCATATAGGGCATCAGGAGAATTGTAGGATTAATCTTCAAAGGGGTTTTTCAGGCTTCTAAATATTGGTGACCTAACCGCAAGATAGGTTATTAATATTCATGGGGGCCTGACACCCTGCACCTCCACCGTTCAGCTTTTCCTTGCAGTGCTGGAACTAGCACTTTGAATGGAACAGGAAGCAGACAGCTCAGTTCAAAGTGTAGTGGCCATTCTAGGTTACTGCAGCTCACCCCCCATTGAAGTGAATAGGAGCCGAGCTGTAGCTACTCATTATGGCCACTACACTTTGAACGGCGCTGTCTGCTTCCTGTTCCATTCAAAGTGCTAGTTCCAGCACTGGAGTCTGCAAAGAAAAGCTGATTCAGGGCATGTGGGGCATCAAGCCCCTACTGATCGGATATTAATGACCTATTTTGAGAATATGTAATCAATTTCAGGAGCCTGGAAAACCCCTTAAAATTGAGCAGGAAAAAAATCAAGAAACCTGTATTTTGTGACCATTTTTTCCTAATCAAGACCTACAAAATTACCTTTAGAAGAATGCCAAAAGGTGAAATTTAGCTGTGTACACAAAGGGTCAAATCTTCCCTGGTCCTGAAAGGATCAATATAGATACTTCATCTCCTTGTGGATGAGGACACCGCTTTATGAGGGTATCATGCTCTTGAGAAGAAAGAACTAGAGAACCCCAGAGGCAATGAAGTCTTAAGACGCCACAGATCTATTTCTCCCTTTCTCCTGTGATGACATTATTATAATGTGAGTTGACAGTAGATAAGTCAATTATTTGAATGAAATGAAATCTTACTTTCTGAGCAGACTGGTATGCAATGCAATCTCCTACGTGATTGTGTATATAACACGGACATATGTTATAATGTAAAGACGCCTTGTACTCCTCAACAAAACCCGATACAGTTATTCCTGTTCTTCAAAAGGCTCTTGTGTTGGTTTAATAATGATCGGTCCCAAGGTTAGAGTCTAGACACCGTAATATTGCTAATCACAATAACGTGAACCTACGCTAATGTTAGATAGTCATGATGGTTCTAGAAGTAAATTACAGTCAAGATCAAAAGAAACAGTAGGAGAACCCTATTTTTAGTCCCGTCTGTCTACTTGTCTTTGAAATAAAGATATTTGACTTACATGGCTCCAGGCCACAACCAGTTGCCCTCTTGCCGAGCTCTAAGATCAATGTCCTGTAGATAGCAGCCAGTGATTATGTTCAGGTCTCCAACGAATTTCATTTCAACTGTGATTATAATTAAAAATACTGAAAAAAAAAATCCAACCTTTAGAGCAGACTTTAGTCTGAACCGATCATTTTCTCGTCAGTGATGAACTGATTTGATTATTTGGTCTACATCACTCCAATTATTGGTATGTTTATGGCCCCCATTGCTTCTATAGGAAATCATTTATTTTTTTAAAGTGGTTCACTTTATAGGAAAAGTCTACTGAGACCTTTTCTTATGCAAAATAAATAAATAATTTAAATCAGAGAAAACCAGAACATTAATTAAAAACGGAGAAATCTCTATATATCAGAGCTTATCATTGTAGGCAGTCGCCTAAGGCTACATTGAGGTGGAGGGCTGTGCTTTAAATTTCTATGGACAACCAACTGGTATAAGATGTAAAGCTTTTGATAATGTTGTAGGCATTGGGATATAATGGGCATTGCACTTTCCTCTTCACCATCCCAGACCATAACAGAGGATAACATTATGAGAACCTTGGCTTGGGTACCAAGAGAGCTTGTCCTGCCCCTGTTGTATGTAGCCAGCATTAGACAAGCACAACGTTAATTATATGTTGAGACAATTTTTTAGACATGGGACAAATACTTTTCCACCAACGTGACAGATATTAATAAGTTAAAAGTCTAAACCTTGGCCAATGGTCTACCATAAAAGTCTAAACCTTGGTCAATGGATAATATGGATGATAATGGATAATGGCCAATGGATAATATGTATCGGTGACTGCCCCTTGGAATCCCATAGAGAAGAATAGGATCTTCGAACTGAAACGGATCTGTTTATCATCCGTAAATATACTAATGTTAGTCACTACATTGTAGTATTATTTGATCCCGGCAGCATCATTTTCTCCTTGCAACAGGACACACATTTATGGAGAAAGCATTGTCTGAACTCAGTTTAAGCTGTATTTCCTCAAGCCAATAATAGCCCAGATTATTGGGAATGACCATTCCTGCGAACCGTCCCTCATACAGTTTTAGAAAAAAGACAGATCTAATAACTATGTATAAATATATCAGAGGTCAGTACAGAGATCTCTCCCATCATCTATTTATCCCGAGGACTGTGACTGTGACGAGGGGACATCCTCTGTGTCTGGAGGAAAGAAGGTTTGTACACAAACATAGAAGAGGATTCTTTACGGTAAGAGCAGTGAGACTATGGAACTCTCTGCCTGAGGAGGTGGTGATGGTAAGTTCACTAAAAGAGTTCAAGAGGGGCCTGGATGTATTTCTGGAGGGTAATAATATTACAGGTTATAGTTACTAGAGAGAGGTGGTTGATCCAGGGAGTAATTCTGATTGCCTGATTGGAGTCGGGAAGGAATTTTTCTCCCCTAAAGTGGGGAAAATTGGCTTCTACCTCACAGAGTTTTTTTTGCCTTCCTCTGGATCAACTTGCAGGATAACAGGCCGAACTGGATGGACAGATGTCTTTTTTCGGCCTTATAAAGTATGTTACTATGTTACTATAATGGAGAGGACTCAAAGAGGAGTCCTCTCAATGCATTTTACTGCTGGTTTAGAGGAGCACAGTGTCAGAAGGCAAGTGACAGAGTTTTTGAGCGGACAGATTCCCTTTAAGATGATCATACACACTCTATGAACCCAACAATTTTGAAGGGTTTAGCCAACCATCTAATGTGTATGGAATTCTCCCAACTTTGATGCTAAGGGAGATAATAATGGTGCACATTGGACTTCAGCTGCCTAATCTTTTTGTTCTTGGGGAGATAAGCGTGTGTGTATAAACATCGGGCAGACATCTGCCCCAATAAGGGACAATTTTTGGAACATTTTTTTAATTTTAAAAACCATATATCTGATAGCAGAGTGTGTTTTTGAACAGGATGTTTGTTAACACCATCAACCATGCGTTTACCCATAGCTCTATATGTCAGTGTCACTGACATTATTTGCTACTGCTGTCATTGTGTCAAAGAGCTTGAGAGGGGTTAAGACAGAGAGAGAAAGAAAAAGAGAGAGAGAGAATTAAAATAAAAAAGATAAAAAGACGAGAGAAAGAAAAGTCCAACTGGAACACATTCAAATTGGGTACAGTTTCGTTGGAATCAGACTCAAAACAAATTTGAAGAAATTCACTTATCTCTAATTTAAAGTACCTTTTCTCCACAATGAAGCAATGGTATCTAAGGCTACTTTCACACTTATGTTGTTGTTTTCTGGTATTGAGATCCGCAAAGGATCTCAATACCGGAAAAAAAGTTTCCCATTTTGTCCCCATTTTGATTGGAAAGAGATCCGTTCAGGATGCATCAGGATGTCTGCACTTAAAACAATGTAAGTCTATGGTGAAGGATCAGTTTTTTACGGAGCCTAAAAAAACAGATCACCCATTGACTTTCAATGTATTTAGTGCCGGATTCGTTTTTTTCCGTTTTGATTTCACACAACTGCATCCTAACACAACAGATGCATCCTGATGCACAAAATCAAAACGGATCAGTTTAATTCCGGTATTGAGATCCTCTGCCGGATCTCAATACCGGAATTAATTACCAACGCAAGTGTGAAAGTAGCCTAAGTGAGAGGTATCACTACATTCAGCTGAGCTAGGCATACGAGGCATGGTGAATTTCAGACTCTCTTTAAAAGCATATTAACGTGATTTTTTAAATGCTTGTATCTTTTTTCTAAAGCTGTAACAATGCGAAGGTTTTGATCAGCCAAATATATTGTTGAGCAATTATACCAATTCTCGTTAAAACAGCCGAGAGGTCCCGCTGATTATAGGCTCCATCAAACACGCTAAACATGCTTTTCTACTTCCTGCTTTATTACGAGGATCTGTGTTGATAGTCACGTATTACGTAAGTAAACTGTAAAATTAAAGAGAATGTTTTCCTCTACAGCTGCTTTGAAGCATCTCAGGAAATATTAATGTTTTCCTGAAAAGGAGCATTATTCTCCCTGTCTAAGCTGACCTCTTTTTTAAGTGGAACCATTAGTTTTTATTAATGGGACTAATGCTCTGCATTGAGCCTAAATTACAATGGGAAAGGAGATGCTTAAGGGTAACTGGGTGATGAAAGCAGACATTAATACACAAAACTTGAAGCTGCTGTTTCCTATTTATAATATCGTGTGCACATGTAAGTCATATTTAAGCTATAAACGGTGGCGCCTAGGGAGCATAGACTATAGTTGCCTTAAGAAAGCAAAGGTCTCCAGATGGCTTAGCATTAGTGAACTTTTATAGAGAAGGGAAATTAATAAAACCTTCCAATAAGTAACCAAATGGTATAAATCACAGATGGACAATCTACTACTTACCAGTTGTGGCTACGCTCTATCACTCATCCACCACTGATCTACTTCTTTCCATACATTCCCTTCAGGATATTGGCCACTGCAGATATTAACTTGCTAAAACATTAAAAATAACTTTTTGAATTGTTTGCCTTTGTTCTCATTTATGCCCATGGAGTTTTCCACTTTTTTTTTGAAGGGTACTTGGTTTTTGTTTCTTTCATTAGATATATATGTATATTTTGAAATTTTGTAGCTATTTTTTTTCTTTTAAGAAATTCACTAGGGCAGCACACAATTCCTTCCTGCATTGTCTATACACTGTATAGACAGAGCAATGGGTCATGTTTGCTTTATGGCAGCTGCAATCAATAGAAATTAAAGGGGGTTATCCCATGACTAAAAAATGAAAATCAGACATCATACAGTACATGACAACCTCTTCCTAACAAAGCTAGAACCAGCCCTGTACCTCACATGGATCCAGAGATCTCCCCATTCATTGCTCTGCTAGATTTCTATCAAGCCGACAGCTCAAGGGGGTGTCTCTTCTCCTGCAGCTTAAGGGGAGTGTCTCAGCTCTCCCTGTCACAGCTCAGGGGGCGTGTCCATGCTCTCCCTATCACAGCTCAGGAGGTGTGTCTCAGCTCTCCCTATCACAGCTCAGGAGGCAGTTGAAGGATGAAATTGAGCCTGTGCGGCCATCTAAGTGAACAGGACAAAGAAATAAGAAAAGAAAAAAAAACAGCAAATAGTGCTATACATATACATATTATTAAATAACTCACTGGCTATGCTAAATTTTTATTTACATGCAATTACAAAAGTATTCAGATCCGGGTGCTGGTTTGAAAACTAGAATATTTTTGTGGGACAACCCCTTTAATTAAAAGAGAAATATCATAGATTATTACAGTGTCCAGGAAGTGATGAAATACAGCCCCCTGCTCCAGAGACCTGACAGACATGGAGCAGAAGCATACAGGGCGTGTAGCTATATAGTCAGGCTCACAAACCAAGCAAGTGCTTGGGGCCTCAGTGATTAGCGTCCCAGTGCTGGTCACAAAAGGTTGACTGAAAAAATTGACTAAAGAAGCAGACATACCAGCAGGGAAGCCAGTTCGGCTGAATAGAGGCCAAGGGAGGGGACATTCCCATCAGTAAATCAGTAGCAGACTTGCCCAGGCTGCACTGCTAAACTGAGATTAGAACTTAACAGGCCAATGGGCGTCGAGCTTAGCAGTGTGTTGTGGGCAGATGGGGACCTCCAATCATAACTTTTCTTGGGGCCCCATAAATGCAAAATCCGCCTCTGTGTACAGTGTTGCTATACTTCCTTATCTAGGTGGTATATTAGCTGTTATAAACTGCCCCACTCTCTAATGGTAATGAGATGACTCTGCTTATACTGTCTTAATCTATACTGCAAAGCTGACAAGTTAGTCACAGAAAACAGGAAGTATTTTGTTTCTCTCTCTCATACATATATATGTTATATCTTGATCACAAAATGTGTTTGGACTTGGTTTCATTAGTATGGAAGGGAGGGGACTTGTGCAGTACACCAGGACAGGGTACTTGTAAGCTGTTCTTGTTATGTACTTGTAATGTAATATTATTTAATGTTATTTAATATAATAATATCTTGTAATGTACTAGTATATCTCTGTCGGGGTTAATAATTCCTACTCTGATCCCTGTAGGAAGTTTGGTGTGGATCTAGCTCTGCCCCTAGTTCAGTTAGTAGTTTGTTAGCTGAGGAAGTGATAAGAAGCTACATAATCTCAATCCCCAGAAAACTAGGCCTGGTTTCCAGATAATCATCATCTCTGACCATGAAAGTCATTGCTATCCAAAAGTACTTCAGAAAGAGACAGAGAAAGGAAAGAACCGAGTAGGTCCAGAATCTGCAAGGCCGAGCATTGGAGTCAGTAAGGTATTTACTGTTTAAAGCTGATAGAGGCTTTACTGCAGTGAGAAGGACATTGCTAACACAACTTTACACACTTGGACATGGCCTGGCCAGTCATATCTTAATCCTATATCCCTCAGTTGGGAATTACAGCGATCATTGCAAGACTGAATTTTCCAGTATTAGATTCCGCAGAGAGAGACACTGGAGAGATACAGGGAAGAAGTACTATGATCCCTATCATGCCAACATTGCTATCTGGGAAGCTTTGCACTGTGAATTATTTGGAACTTCAACTCCCATTCTGTACAAGTGGCCTGGTTACTGACTTCAGCACCATTCACCAGCCACTGCACCTCCTGCCTTTGACCCACACCAAACTCACAACACCAAGGGCACTCCAACTACTGTGAGGCAGGAGCCCCCAAATCAGGGTGGGTCCTGAGGGAAGAAAGGGTGAGCTCTCCAATCACTTCCCTTGGCCCTAGGGAGCATCAGTATGAGAATTGCCACTGTACATTATTGCAATCAGAGCCACTACCACTCCTCCACATCCTCCTTCTCGCTCCACTGGGGCTTGCGCACTTGTTCCCATGTTTGTTGGCACTATACCATAGTGGCATGGTTTTGGTCAGATGTTTGCTCTTCTTTGAACCCTTTGCTGCCCCTTTTAATGGTTCTTTGTCCATTTTGTCTAAATACAAATGAAAGCTTATGTAGTGTATACAAAATATTTTTTGGCAGCCAAAATTACTATTAGCAGATTGTAGTGGACTAATACAGTCTCTGTGGATCTTTATTGGATAATAGTCAATGAACAATTAGCTAGACACACAGCAAATAAAAGTATGGGAGCCATGGATATATGGTATTTGGCAGTATGGGAGCAATACCCAATGATACCCGAATTGGGTGTTGATTGGAAAGGGAAGGAAACTTCTTTTCTGTTGCCCCTCTTTTTTAAACTTTTTTTCTTTTTCTTCTTTTTTTATGTTTGTTTGAAAGCACCCTTAGGGTTCAGTGGGCCCTCTGATGTGTATTGATGTGGTTATTTGTACCTTTAGGATATTTGTACTAATTATATCACAACCACAGTTAGGATGGTTCAAACTTGCCATATGTGTTGCTTCCATTGTTGTATGTTTCAGTCTCAAATCAGAAAACTGGACACTATCTTAGGTGCAAATGTAATGCTTTATTACTTGTGCACTACATGAAAACATATTACTGTCCTTGAAAACAATTAACACTGAAATATAAAAAAACAATATACCACAAAAATGTTATAAAATTTATTTATAATAAAACTTAAAAAAAAGTAGTATGTAATTTCCTGTACATTCCCTTCAAGAAGCTTTCAGCACTATTCTTACTGTCAAAAACACCAAACTCCATTTTTAGTACTTGAGGAACAGGCTCGGACTGGCCCACAGGAGAACAGGTGAATCCCCCAATGGGCCCCTGAGCAAAGTTGGCCCCTAGTCCCCTACCCAATGCTCAAGTGAAACATGACTGACATATAGACAATACATTGCCTATGTCCATATAAACACTGAGTAGACTGGGCAGGTAGTACATGAAGCTTTACAGTGCGCCCCAGAATAAATTTTACAGCTGGGCCCTAGGTACCCCAGTCCAACACTGATGAGGACTGTAAGGATCTTCACATATGTATCATGTACAGTATATACATTCGTATATATGTATGTTATAGATGGAAATCATGAAGCCACTGTGAAAAAGCTTCTCTTCTGTGTTTTCTCTTCTAAGAATGTGGTAGAGCTGGAGCTCTAGCCGTGTGGCTATGTGTTTTGTATATGTATGCACATTGTACCTTGTTACTGGGATGCCCTTATCTGAAATTGCTCTGTGTATCCTTCACCCCGCTGTGTTTTAGAAGTGAGTATATTCTTTGTGCAATCAATGGAAAACATACTTGACAACTTTTTAAAAAACTTTTTTTAAATTGGCTTCCAGGAAGTCTGAGAATGCAGTGCAAATTTTTTTTTTTCTGGCAACATTCCACACCTTCATTTATTCACCACACCCTCATGATGAGGCACCACCCTCTCAGCATCCCAGTGCCACACACAGCTACATTTTACAGAGAGGTATTTTCTAGGGGGTGGGGGGTCGGGAGGTTTCTGCAGCAACTCTTCCAGGAGGCCTTTCCTTTTTCTGGGAGTCTTCTGGATGCTCTGAGAAAACTGTCAGTCATGATAGAAAGCAGCTCTAATAATACCACTGGCCAAAATTGTACCTGAAAAATGCAGGGTGTCTAAACTCATTATCCCTCCACAGCAAGGTCTGAAATACTGTAAGCTGATCATCTTTCTGACTAAAATGTTGTAGCCTCTGTGACCTTTAATCTCAGGTACACAGGATGTCTTAACTTGTTTCCCTTTTGCAGAAGCAATATCGGTAATGCTTTAAGCTGTTTACCTTGCTTACTCTCTTTCTCTGTAGCAATGCAAATTCTCCAAAATCTTCCCTCTCTCTCTCTGATGGTAGCAAAAGAGACATGGGGATCTGTTATTTCTCCTGGAAGCTGAATGTCTGAGAAGAGGAGCACATAGGAAGTCATTTACTAAGTTAAAATATGCCTATCTGTGACTTCGTCCTGGTCACACCCGGTCTACAATTGTGGGCGTGGCGTGGTTGGGGCTGGGCCAGCAGGCCCGTCCCTTTCACCATTTTCTATGCCTGTTTTAGGTGTAGAAAAGGATCTAAATGTAAGACAGCTCAGAAGATGTCTTACATTTAGAACTAGATGCGCCAAACTTATGGAGGGGCCTGGGGCTCTTCATAACTTTGGCGGATTCACCCCTGCTTATGGCTTTATTAAGACTGGCGTCTAAAATGCTGGTCTTAATAAATGTGCCCCATAATGTCTGCTCCCTGCCTCCTCCAGCAAAAATACCTCCCGCCTCTCTGTGGGCTGTTTTCTGTATCTTTGTCGGGCTTCTGGAGCAGAAACTAGCAAATTTATCAAATCAGTAACAAGCCTCCCACCAACTATATATCTATATGTATATATATATATATATATATATATATATATATATGTGTGTGTGTATACCCAGTGTGACCTCTGTTCACATATAACTATGCTCCTGGTTTTGTACAGTAACATAACATGTGTTGTTAAATACTGAATTATATGAATTGTGGTACTGAGACCAAGGAAACTTATTAGTCTGTGATTTACGGACAGCATAGACAAGATACAGTTTGTACTGAACAACTTCAATGGCTTCTTGTGAGAACGCACAGAGAAAAACACCAGAGACCACACAGATTTAGTGAGTAACAGTTTAGTGCTGATATCACTTGGGTGGAGAATGTAGCTTGGCGTCTGCTCCCTGTGCTTGGTTTCACAACTGCTGGCACTGTGTACAAACATGCTTGTAATCAATCATATACATAAGGGGAGAATTAGATAAATCTACAGAAGGAGATAATTTGTCTTTGCAGGAAAAAAGAAAATTGTGAATAGATAACGACTATTCATAACTGGACTAACTAACCATATCGTTTTATCCAAACTTGGTCCTAACTTGAAGCTCCTGGGCCTCAATGCAAAATCTGCAACAGTCCCCTAACTACCATGTGCTGATTATTATACTGGAGTCTTCTTATAGGCCAGAGGAACCTTTATGCCCCCTCAGCCTCCAGGGTCTGGGTGCGACTGCTACCACTGCACCCCATAGAGCTATGCCTCTGGTTTTATCTCTATGTTGGACATTCAGTACAATTTCCCAAGGAAATTAAAACATGGCCAATTTTAATAGTTTCCTAAAGTTGGATGCTTGTCTAAGGGTACATTCACACAACCGTATCTATAGGTCCGCATCTGTTCAGCAATTTTGCGTAACAGATGCAGACCCATTCATTTCAATGGGGCCGCAAAAGATGAGGCCAGCACACAGGTACTTCAGTTCTGTGGCCCCGCAAAAAGATAGAGCATGTCCTATTCTTGTCTGCAATTGCGGACAAGAATAGGCCCTTCTATCATAGGGCCGGCCATGAGCGTTCAACAAAATGTGCAAAGCACACAGCTGGTATCTGTGTTTTGCGGACTGTAAAACACATATGGTTGTATGAATGTACAGTCATGGCCAAAACTTTTGAGAATGATACAAATATTAATTTTTACAAAGTCTACTGCTTCAGTTTTTATAATGGCAATTTGCATATAGAATGTTATAAAGAGTGATCAGCTTAACAGCAATTACTTGCAAAGTCAATATTTGCCTAGAAAATGAACTTTATCCCCCAAAACACATTTCAACATCATTGCAGCCCTACCTTAAAAGGACCAGCTAACATCGTTTCAGTGATTGCTCCATTAACACAGGTGTGGGTGTTGATGAGGACAGGGCTGGAGATCAATCTGTCATGATTAAGTAAGAATGACACCACTGGACACTTTAAAAGGAGGCTGGTGCTTGGCATCATTGTTTCTCTTCTGTTAACCATGGTTATCTCTAAAGAAACACGTGCAGTCCTCATTGCACTGCACAAAATTGTCTAACAGGGAAGAGTATCGCAGCTAGAAAGATTGCACCTCAGTCAACAATCTATCGCATCATCAAGAACTTCAAGGAGAGAGGTTCCATTGTTGCCAAAAAAGGCTCCAGGGCGCCCAAGAAAGACCAGCAAGCGCCAGGACCGTCTCTTAAAAGTGTTTCAGCTGCGGGATCGGGCTACCAGCAGTGCAGAGCTTGCTCAGGAATGGCAGCAGGCAGGTGTGAGTGCATCTGCACGCACTGTGAGGCGGAGACTCTTGGAGCAAGGCCTGTTCTCAAGGAGGGCAGCAAAGAAGCCACTTCTCTCCAGAAAAAACATCAGGGACAGACTGATATTCTGCAAAAGGTACAGGGAGTGGACTGCTGAGGATTGGGGTAAAGTCATTTTCTCTGATGAATCCCCTTTTTGATTGTTTGGGACATCTGTAAAACAGCTTATTCGGAGAAGACTAGGTGAGCGCTACCACCAGTCTTGTCTCATGCCAACTGTAAAGCATCCTGAAACCATTCATGTGTGGGGTTGCTTCTCAGCCAAGGGAATCGGCTCTCACAGTCTTGCCTAAAAACACAGCCATGAATAAAGAATGGTACCAGAATGTCCTCCAAGAGCAACTTCTCCCAACCGTCCAAGAGCAGTTTGGCTTTCAACAATGCCTTTTCCAGCATGATGAAGCACCTTGCCATAAAGCAAAGGTGATAACTAAATGGCTCAGGGAACAAAACATAGAGATTTTGGGTCCATGGCCTGGAAACTCCCCAGATCTTAATCCCATTGAGAACTTGTGGTCAATCATCAAGAGACGGGTGGACAAACAAAAACCTACAAATTCTGACAAAATGCAAGCATTGATTGTGCAAGAATGGACTGCTATCAGTCAGGATTTGGTCCAGAAGTTGATTGAGAGCATGCCAGGGAGAATCGCAGAGGTCTGAAGAAGAAGGGTCAACACTGCAAATATTGACTTGCTGCATTAACTCATTCTAACTGTCAATATAAGCTTTTGTTACTCATAATATGATTGCAATTATATTTCTGTATGTGATAAAAACATCTGACAAACACACATAAAAACCAGAGGGCAGCAGATCATGTGAAAATATAATATTTGTGTCATTCTCCAAACTTTTGGCCATGACTGTAGCCTTAGACCTATAGCTGTCCATAAGTATTAGAAGATTATTGGATGAAATAATTGAAGCCCACAGTTTCTTCCTACTGTTTAAAAGGGGTTGTCCACTGAGTTTTTCTTTACATAGGCCTCAGAATAAAAAACTAAAATAAGCAACATTCCTCCATTTCCCTGAGCCTCTACCAGTCCTGTTCTGACAATTTTTAGGTTCCCCCAAGTCTCTCATTCCTGTTCCCTCTTGACATACAGGAAGTGACTGTTCAGCCAATCACTGACTGTAGTAGTGACCCACCTCAGCTAGTCATTGGATGAGCAGTCATTTCTTCTGTGTCTAGAGGGACCAGGAAGAAAATACCTGTAAGGAACCCAGGAAGTATTGAAACATGAGCAGTGGGGGATCAGAGAGGTGAGTATTGCTTCTTTTATTTATTTTTTAACTCAATGAAAAATCCCTTTAACAATTCATTGGCCACATTCTTAGGCCCCAGAGACCAACTGCAGACAAAATATCTGACAATTTGAATGTTTTTAGCAAGCAGGAATTCTTAAATGGGTTTTCCAAGATATTTTTACTGATGACCTATCCTCTGGATAGGTCATCAGTATCAGATCAGTGAGGGGCTGACACCCGGGATCCCTGCCAATCAGCTGTTTGAGAAGGCACTTGTGCGCACAGTAGCACCACGGTCTTCTCTCTGCTCACCAAGCACAGCGGCGTCCATTTGGTGAAGGCTGTGCTTGGTATTGCAGCTCAACCTTATTCATTTCAATTGGGCTGAGCTGCGCCTAGGCCAGTGATGGCTAACTTCCGGCTTTCCAGCTGTGGTGAAATTATGACTCCCAGCATGCTCCATTCATTTCTATAGAGTTCTGAGAACAACCAAGCAACTGTGCATCATGGGAGTCGTAGTTTTACCACAGCTGGTGTGCCAGAGGTTAGCCATCACAGGCCTAGGCCATGTGACTGATAAATCTGCTAGAAGGCTCCAATACTATTAGAAGTGCTGGTGCCTTCTCAAACAGCTGATTGGTGGGGGTATCCAGAGGATAAGTCATCAGAAAAAATATCTTGGGAAAACCCCTTTAAAGTTTTTATTATCAATAGCCTTTGGTGGCTAATGTTTTACTCTTTAACTACATCTGATGTGTGGAGATATCTGTAAGGCTGTGGGTGCCATCAGGTGACTGGATGGTTACTCGGCAAAAGTTTGGTCTTGTCTGTCATGCTATGACCATCTTATAGCGATCTCTAAAAACTGCTGACAGCATTGTATAGGTCAACCAGTAGAGATAGTCAGGCACACTGTTCTGGAGTATATTGGAATTACAACATTTATTATTACTATAAAAAATATAATAAAAAGAAATATATAAAAATATTAACATTAAAATTATTTGCGCTCACTCCATTCACTACATTTAGATTCTACGTCCAACTTCTAATATACCATATATCATGCACATTTATTGAAATAAAATAGAATAGGATGTGTTATCCTTTCTATATTGGTATCTACTTGTATCTGACTGTGTCCACTTATAACTATTGTCCTTGTTTGTTAGTTGTTAGAAGATAAATGGCAACATAATCCTTTTGAATAGAACAGTTCTTTCTTGTTAGTTGTTAGAATAGTAAGGGTGGTAATAATATTAATAGTATATTCCTTTCAACCAAGAATCCTTTTAAGATGGTAATAAACAGATATGTAGCAGCACACATACAATGTCCTATACTCACTCCTCTTTCTTTCTTCTGGTGGCGTCCCACCTAACAGAGGATTGAACTTACTAGCCACTGAAGAAGAAGTGTTGAACTTCGAAACGCGTCTGGTAGAAACTATCTCTGAAGCCGGAGAAGGATTGCCGGTTCCCACTGAGAAACAAACCGGAGTCCAGATCTCGTGAGATCTCGTGAGAAGACGCTGACCGCACGTGAGGAGACGCTGACCGCATGTGGGAGACCGGAGACAAGCAAAAGTCCCGGCAAGCTAATACGCTAATACGCTAAGACGCCGAGATTATATCCAGACCGTTCTCTACTAAAAGGTGACACTATAATTTGAAAATCTCCCCTATATCAGCGCTGAAAAGGGGTAAGTTCAATCCTCTGTTAGGTGGGACGCCACCAGAAGAAAGAAAGAGGAGTGAGTATAGGACATTGTATGTGTGCTGCTACAATATCTGTTTATTACCATCTTAAAAGGATTCTTGGTTGAAAGGAATATACTATTAATATTATTACCATTATTACCACCCTTACTATTCTAACAACTAACAAGAAAGAACTGTTCTATTCAAAAGGATTATGTTGCCATTTATCTTCTAACAACTAACAAACAAGGACAATAGTTATAAGTGGACACAGTCAGATACAAGTAGATACCAATATAGAAAGGATAACACATCCTATTCTATTTTATTTCAATAAATGTGCATGATATATGGTATATTAGAAGTTGGACATAGAATCTACATGTAGTGAATGGAGTGAGCGCAAATAATTTTAATGTTAATATTTTTATATATTTCTTTTTATTATATTTTTATAGTAATAATAAATGTTGTAATTCCAATATACTCCAGAACAGTGTGCCTGACTATATCTACTGGTTGAACTGTTATATAATACCCTGGGTTGGGAAAGTGATTTGGTGAATCACTATAGCCAGTGCACCTGATATATCCTTGGGCAGTGGGTGAGCCACCTATACACGACAAGCATTGTATAGGTGATGGGGAGACCAAGATAAACAAAGCTTATGTGATGGTCATTGAGGTGAGGTGGTGCCAGGACTGAAAGTGCCTAGGAGGTGCTCCCATCAAGGTTAGTGCTGGAAGTGTATGTGAATAGCTGTCTACTGAATGAGCCTTTCAGTGACAGATACTGAAAGACTATGGCCACCTTTAGGCTTGTTCTCCCTGCAGTGTCCCTCAAAATTCCCCAAACAGTTGTCTCATCCTTTGTCTCCCACTTCAATCCTAATACATTGATTTCTCATTCTCATTCCAACTGTGATTTATCCTTTTCATCACTAATTGTAAAGTTGAACATATGTGCTTAGGCACATAAGCGTGCATTTATCATTAAACGGATGGCTGCCAACATTACAGTTATAGACCATGAAGATCTGTAGGATCACTCATTATAGTGGTTCTACAGGGCTACAAGATAGTACGCTAAGGCAGGGGCGGACACAGACAGCAGAGGGCCCTTGTGCAAGGAATGTGTTTGGGCCCCCCCCCCCGCCTTTCCCAAACCAAATTCTCAACCTAACCTAAGGTGTCCTAACATTACATACAGCAATACAAAACACACAGGGTAAGACTACTTTCACACATGCAGCACCATGCTCCAGCCACCTGATTTGGCAGAGAATGCATGAAATTGGCCGGACACAAACTCAGGCATGCAGCAGTTTGTGTCCCGCTGATTCTCTGCATTTTTGCCAGATTGTGGTCGGATCTCTGCCGTACCCCATTATAGTTAATGGGGTCGGCAGGCATTCTGTATCCAGCAGTGCTGGTGCCAGTGAATTCCAGAAGGCTGTTCTCTGCTGGACCAGCCTGCCAGAATCACTAACTCAAATGTGAAAGTAGCCTAATACAGCGCCCCATACCTCTTACATCCAGTGACTTCTTCTTTGATGTAGATGTTCTCTTTCTTCATCTTCTCCTTTCAGACCAGACCGCCATGATGGTTTCTTCCAGCCATCTCTTCTCTCTGTGGAGTTTGACAAATAGACATCTTAGTTTCCTACTTTTCTATCATTCTCCCACCTTCTTGAACTCCCCATCCTGCTACCCCCAATACTGTGCCCACTGTGCTCCCCAAAACTATACTGCAGAAACAGTCCCCCTGCAAATACTACCGCCTTCAGTAATTATTGGCACACAGTGCCCTAAAAAATAACTGCGCCCAGGAAATAGTGTTCCTGACACTAAATTATAACCAAAATGTTCCCCAAAAATAACTGTGCTAAGCTGATACTGTGCCCCCACCATAATAGTGCTCCCCAAAGTCCCACCAATAGAAATAATTAGTGCCCCCGGCCAGCCAATGTCCCCATAGTGCCCTCATAATGTGCTCCTCTCCCCCCCCTTCTCCATAGTGCCCCCCTTGTCTGCCAGTATATAAGATAGGGCCCCCATAGTGATCCTCCCCCTCCATAGTGCCAGTATATATATATATGGGGCCCACCTTAGTAGTCCTTCTCCTCCAGAATGCCCCCCATAATGCTCCTCCTCCATAGTGCTCCCATGTGAGCCAGCATATATGATAGGGCCCCCCATAGTGCTCCTCCTAGATAGTGCCCCCATTGTGCTCCTCCTCCATAGTGCCCCCATTGTGCTCCTCCTCCATAGTGGCCCCCCATAGTGCTCCTCCTCCATAGTGGCCCCCCATAGTGCTCCTCCTCCATAGTGCCCCCATAGTGCTCCTCCTCCATAGTGGCCCCCCATAGTGCTCCTCCTCCATAGTGGCCCCATAGTGCTCCCTCCTCCATAGGGCCCCCATAGTGCTCCTCTCCATAGTGGCCCCCATAGTGCTCCTCCTCCATAGTGGCCCCCCATAGTGCTCCTCCTCCATAGTGGCCCCCATAGTGCTCCTCCTCCATAGTGGCCCCCATAGTGCTCCTCCTCCATAGTGCCCCCATTGTGCTCCTCCTCCATAGTGCCCCATTGTGCTCCTCCTCCATTATGCCACATAGTGCTCCTCCTCCATAGTGGCCCCCATAGTGTTCCTTCTCCATAGTGCCCCCATTGTGCTCCTCCTCCATAATTCCCTCCATAGTGCCCCCATAGTGCTCCTCCTCCATAGTGGCTCCCATAGTGTTCCTTCACAATTGTGCCCCCATTGTGCTCCCCCTTCATAGTGCCCCCATTGTGCTCCTCCTCCATAGTGGCCCCCATAGTGCTCCTCCTCCATAGTGGCCCCCATAGTGCTCCTCCCCCATAGTGCCCCCACTGTGTGCCAACTTAAATGAAAAACATTAACACTTATACTTACCTCCTTGCCTCTGTCAGCGATGCGATGCAGGCCTCTTCCGGCCTGTGTCCCGCTCTGTACGGCTCAGGCGGCGCGTTGACGTCATCGCGCCGCCTGTGCCGGCCTAGTGCCTGCAGCCTATCAGAGGAACGGGGAAGGGAGACTCCTCTCCCTCCCTTGCCCCGCATTATCCATCTGTATCGCCGTCCTAAGGATGGAAGCGCTCATCTCTACCTGCCGCCTGTAAGAAAGGGCCCCCTTCCGGCCCTGGGCCCCTGTGCAGCCGAACCGGCTGCACCGCGGTATGTCCGCCCCTGTGCTAAGGACAGGCCATTAATATCAGATCATTGGGGGTCTGACCCTCATTACCCATGCAAAAGAGCTAATTGAAGAGACCATATCTCTGTCATCGAATACCAGCCACAGCTTTGAACTTTTGGCAGCTCAGTCTCATTCAGTCCTTTAAACTTCATCTAGAAGGACACCATGCATGTTTCGAAAACTGCTCTGAAGTTTTCTAGTTATGGTTATTTACATGGTTACATGGTTGGTTTAAAAAAAGACCTAGGTCCATCACTTTCAGATGTCTAATGCTTACAAGCCAAGTTGATCCAGAATAAGGCAAAGACCAATCTAAATGGCCCATTTATGCCATAAAGTAGTAAAAAAAACCTTCTTGACCCATGATGGCAATTAGATAGATCCATGGATCCACAATCTACACTGATACCAGTAATCCTTTATATTTTGTTTTAAGGAAGATATTTAGGCCCAAGTTATTTATTTATGCTGGACTACCTGGAGGAAACCTACGCAAACACGAGGAGAACATACAAACTCCATGCAGTTGGTGTCCTTGTTAAGATTCAAACCCCGGATCCCAGCCAGGATCTGAGCCAGCGTGCTGCCCATCATAAATCTATCCACACTTTCAGTCATTACTAATTCCTGTTGTAGTATCCTCCATAACTTTACAGGTCGGACCGTAAAGTAATGCATACTAAGTTTTCTTCAAATCTTCTAACACAAGGGTAAACACTTTCCATTCTAGTCTCACAATTTCAATGATTATTTGGAAGACATGTTGGGTTGTTTCAATGTGCATCTTAGGTGCTAACAATTTCTGTTCTGCTCTGTTAGGGGAACAGATCAAAGTAAGTAGTGGAAGCCGAATGGCTGAGGACAAATCCCACTGATTATAATGGGGTTCATTCAGTTTCTCAGTTTCAGTTTTCAGTTTCAGTTTTTGGAACACCACTTTTTACTGGACGAAAAAGTTTGGCATGCAACACTTTTTTCTGCACAATTTTTGATGGAATCTGGCTCTGCGATGGAGGCCCCGAGCAGAACATCCAACACAGATGTGCGCATCTCCCTGCAAAACCATTGATGCTGTGTTTTGGGACATGTAGTTAAGATGCTACTTCTACTTGATAATGGATGACCAGATTTTGTCACTTTTTTCTTCCACTCCATTCATGCATGCTGATGCTGACCACATTTTGCTCTTTTACAGCATGGAAAGTTGGATGCTTTCTTGGGCATCAAAATGTTTTCTACTGTTATGTCCTATTATAAAAATGCAGTTTTGGACACATATACGAGCAATACTTTCTTCACCGTCATCCCTGATTGGAATGTCCACATTATATAACTTTAAAGAGTATGTCCACCTTTAAAAATCTGCTAACAACCTATCTGCATGCAGAACCATTCATTTCAATGGGGCTTGAAAAAAATGGAAATGACTCTGTGTGCATTCCATGTCCGTATGTCCATTCTACAAAGAAATAGAACATGTCAAATTCTTGTAGACAAGGACAGGCATTGTTACAATGGATCTGGGGAAAAAATGGATGCAACATGGACGTCACATGGATGTCACCAGTTTTTGGTTTTTTTTGCAGATTGTGTACATGAGCCCTTAGGCAAACCTATGTTCTTATGACGTATCCTCATATACAAATATCTATACAAAGTACTCTGTGTACCTACATGCACATGAAAATCAGTTGCCCCGATTTACTTTGCTAATTAAGTGCATTGGGCGTGCAAACAAATGACTAGCATATTTAAGAAGTCTCCCTAACGTCTTCTGACAATCGCTGGCTCCTATTTATTTATCTGTGGAGTCAGGATGAGTAAATTATGCCTCGCAATGCTTTCTGTTTATTTTGCTCAGTGTGGGTAAGCCAAGCAATTAAGAGTTGGAACAGCGGCATAAAAATGTCAAAAGACAAAAAGAACAAAACCATCATATGGGAACAATAAAAGATCCCTAATCAGAGCAAAAGAAATGTCATCTAATCCAGCACAATTGTTTACAGAGATCACTTTCCGCAAACAGATTGAATTGTATGAAATTCTGACTTTGTTCAATAGTATTAGAAAATAATTTATCTCAAGATCCAATCCTCTGCTCTTACTCTACAGTCACTCTATGTATCCAATATACAGAAATTGTAGAAAGTGCATCATGTTTACATATGTCTAATATACATGAGCCAATTTCTCAAAATTATTTTGAGGCTCATTTGCATATATTAAAAGATAATTTTTCTCAGCAAGGCGGGCACATATGAACATGGGACCAACACTGATGTCTTCAGCTGCCAAGCGCACATGTAACAGGTCAGCCAGTGTCATAGGTACAAATCTGCTGACAGATGTCCTTTAATAACACACTGTACTGTCTGATTTTAAAAAAAAATAAAAAACGGTCCAAAATTCTCCTTTTTTGGTGTCAGATGTCTTCTTTTCTGTCTTCTGGTCTTTAAAATAGTGGTCACTGTTTTGTGTGATGTGCGAAAAATCACAAAATTGAATTAATTGGAAACTGACTTTTTGGAAATTCATTACAAATTAGATTTTTTTGGATTCAGTTCGCACATCTCTAGTGTTTCTATTTCCCAATGAATATTTAATAATTTTATTGTAACAATTTTATAGAGTAGTAAACTAGGTTTCAATTTATTTCTTTAAGGGGGTTCGATACACAGATGTCATAAGGTCCCATAGGAAACATTAGTAAGGGCCCCCCTCCTTGTGAGAATTCAGAAAAAGTGCATTTTTATTATATAGAATAATGTTTAATAATAAAGAAAAAAATCATGCTTATTTATTATATTTTACTCACTTATATAGCGCTACTATATTCGGCAGTGCTTTCCAAACATTAGTATCACGTTGTCCCCAATGGTGCTCACAATCTAAGGTCCCTGTCAGTATGTCTTTGGAGAGTGGGAGGAAACCGGAGGAACCCCACGCAAACACAGGGAAAACATACAAACTCCATGCAGATGTTGTGATGTTGTCCTTGGTTGGATGTTTCACTTCATCTACTTTCCCAACTTCCAAATGAAGCAGGTGCTTTATAAATATATGGCGGTGATTCAGAATAACATCAGAATAACATCATTGAGAAAATAATTTACATAAGACAAATGGCATAAATGTATTGCCAAAATCTCCCCCTTACTGTTCTAAATCTCCTGCTTCACTTCACGCATTATATTATAAAACTGGCTGCCTTCAGCCACCACTAGAGGGGAGCTCAGTGCATTGGAATTTATACAGAAATCATTGAATCTCTACGCACTGAGCTCCCCTTAGTGGCAGCTATAGGAAAATGCTGTGGTTTTATGTCAGGAGGCAGGAAAAAGAGATCAATGCCAGCCTTCTAGTCACACAGGCCCCATAGTTAGCACATGGTCTGCCTCTATGGTTAGTATACCACTGATCTCTCCTGTGTTCCTCTTGTGATAATAATTGTAGCACATCCTTTATTAGACTCTACATTTTGTCATTCATCTGTTATTCTTCTTGAAAATGCATGACTTAATTGAAAACTGGGCATGACCATTCAACTTTTCAGATTGTGTAGGGACATGCCCCGTTGACGAAAAGAACAAACATAGTAAAACCATAGAAGAACACAGTTTTTTCAGATTGGTGTCTCTGGTTTGGCTGGTATCCCTTGTTATGCTTTAAAGCTCCTTAATGGTTCAGAAATTGACCTACAGTTTAGCCACCTATAGGTGTCACTAGAGAGACACTTTTCTTCCTTCTGGAGTGGAACTAGTTTGCATATTATTTTCCCAGGAAGCATTTTCTGTAATTCCCTACACAAATTTGATCTTGTTAAAGTGTAACCACCATGTTTTCATAAAAAAATCCATTTTAACATATGTTACTGCTGCTGCAGCATTATGCATAAAGCAATCTTTAGTTTCTTCACACACCACTGTTTTCCTTGAGTTTTTCCCTTAGTTATGGCTGTTTTAACCTCCTCTGCCAGTTCTCTGAGGCCAAAACTGCTTTCCCTCACTTCACATACACACTTGCTGTAGCCAGCAGCTTCCTGCCAGCCAATCAGAATGGATTACTGAGAGACACGCCTCCTCACTCTGAAGCCTAATATTATATATTATTATAAGGTAATTACAGATCTTTTGGCAATCATTGACAGACTTACTCAGGTATACATGCCTAGCTCTAATAAACTAGCAAATAAAAAAAAATGACAGTTACACTCTAAGAGGAATCAGCTTGTACCCTCATAGAGAACACGTCTCTTTAAGATGTAGAGTCAGGAAGGTGGGACTTACTGCTCTACAGACACTGATTGGCACTTTGGCAGACCAATTAGTGGATGCAATATGTAAAGATGCCTAAACTGAAAGAAGCCAGTCAAGTCTTCCTAGATGAACTGATGCTGACTTGACGGTAAAGGGAGGTCTCACCAAATATTGATTGGATTTAGGTTTCTCTTTTGTTTATTCACTTTGCATTTTGTTAATTGATTAAAAAAAAAGACTATTAACCCCTTAAGTACCGGGCCCATTTTTGTGATTTTGCATTTTTGTTTTTTTCCTCCCCACGTTCCAATAGCCATAACTTTTGTATTTTTCTATTCACATAGCCATATGTGGGCTTATATTTTACAGAACAAGTTGCATTTTTTAATGGTACCATTTAGTTTAACATGTCTTTTATTAGAAAAAATGATTTGACCGGTTAAATAAAAAAAAAAAACAAAAACATAAATGCATAATTCCACAAAGGATTTTGGGGTTTTGACATCACGGCATTCACTGTGCGCTAAAAATTATATGACGTCCTTATTCTCCGGCTCAGTACCAATCCAGCAATACCGAAGTTGTATAGTTTTTTTTTTGTTTTACTACTTTAAAAAAAATAAAAACCTTTGCAAACTCAAACTTTTCTTTGCATTGCTATTTTCTGACAGCCATAACTTTTTTATATTTTAGTTTACAGAGCTGTATGAGGGCTTATTTTTTGTGTAACGAACTGTAGTTTTTATTGGTATAATTTTTTGTGGTACATACAACTTTTTTAAGACCATTATTTTTTGTGGGGGAAGGTGACTAAAAGGCAAATCACATGTTTCTTCTTTTTTTATGGCATTCCGGAATTTTTTTAAAAATATTGTAATAGTTAAGACTTTTGACGCGATGATGAAACTTTTAATATTTTAATGGTTTTTTTATTTATTTTTTACTTAAAAAAAATAACTATTACACCCCTTAGGGGGCTAAAACCTGGGATCTTTTGATCCCCTCTCCTATTCACCCTAATAGATCACTATTAGGGTGAATAGGATTTTTACACTCTCCATTCTGAGCTATGCTGGTACATCACGGTGGTTGAAGGGGTTAAAGGTTTTCTTTTTATACCAATGACCTTTCCTCAGGTCCAACACCTGAGACCGATCAGCTGTTTTTCCTGTGAGCTCCGGTGCCCTCTCACAGCTTACCAAGCACAGCGCCGTACATAGTATAGTGGCTGTGCTTGGTATCGCACTCAGCCTCATTCACTTCAATAGCTGCAATTTACGGAGCCGTCCTTAGTAAGCATGAAGAAGACCACAATGCTCACAGTGAGCGCCGTTGCCTTCTCAAAACAGGGTAGGTCATTAGTATCAAAATTCCGGAAAACCCCTTTAAGACTTCTATCTTAGAAAGAATTCTTACTTTGCAACATTATTTACACAGCCGCCTAAAACTTTTGCACAGTACTGTGTATCTATATATACACACACATATATATATGTTTTATATATTTTATAACATGCACAGCAATGGTTCGGTTCATTAGCCCTGATAGCCCTTCCTCGGAGCTTCCATTCCATTTACTCTGACATTTTTCATCGTTCATTGTTCTTTTTTCTTTATTTTGTGACACTTTTTTTTAATTGTAATTATAATATTTTCTGGGTCATTTATTCCTGACGACTGATGATGTCAAAGTATTGTGCCTGCATATTGGATGAGAGGAAGCAGCAAACTAAATATTTCTCTACAGAGCTTACACAACTGCCTGCTGGAATTTTAAAATGTTGGTATTTAGTGTACTTTACAAAATTTGTTACACTAAATATGAAGCAGACTTGTTATACAGCTGCAGAGCACATGTAAGGAGCGTGTTCCGTAGTCACATAGCGCGGGTCTTACCTGATGGACCTTGTTAAAGCTTTCATTCACACGTCAGTCTGGATAAGACGTTGGAAATGCTGAGACCCGGGGTGTACCACCAATGAAGCCAGGTGAGATGATCGCCTCAGGCAGCACCAGGTAGGGGCAAGAGAGGGGCAGCGGAAGGGCCATGGGCTGAAGGGAAGGGGTTAGGTTATGAAATTGGCATTGGGGGGCGCCATTTCAGTTTTCGCCTCAGGCAGCAGAAAGGCTAGGTGCACCCCTGGCTGAGACACACTATAAATCTTCATAAATTACAATATTTAGTGATTGATGCATATTACAGGCTTTATGTTTTGGATAAAATTAATTTCTATCTATTGATCTATTATATTTATACAGCAGGGGTGCACCTAGCCTTCCTGCTGCCTGAGGCAAAAACTGAAACGAATCACCCCATGTCAATTTCTTAACCTACCCGTTTGCCACAATGAAAGCGCTCATTGCCCATGGCTATTCCACTGCCCCCTCTTGCCCCTACCTGGTGCCGCCTCACCTGGCCTCATTGGTGGTGCACCCCTGTTGTACAGGAGATGCTGTGTCTATTGTGACCATGCAATGAGTGCCACCATTTTAATGGAAATATGTGACCTAGATCTTGTTAATTAATTCAAAACATCTCTTATTTTATCTTCTGATTATATATATATATTTTTTTTTTCTGTGCTTTATCCTGCTGCCAGCAGCAAGAACGGAAGAAGCAGGTCCGGGCTGGCGAGAAGACAAGTCTCAATGAGTACCTGTGTCTGTCTGAAGGAGCGGGGCAGTGGCAGACACGGGTCTCAAACATCCTGCCTCCAGGCATATGATTGAGCTATTACCTTTCAAGGTAATTCCGCCTTTGATTGTAATGATAATGAGATGACTGATGAAAAGTGATTTGTACAGAACAGGAAGTGTCAGCATATTATGAGGCCCAGCGGTCAGAGTGAAAACTGCAGGATTTCAAGAGAGATTGACATGGAAAATTAGAAAAAAAAATCAACAACATATATTTAAATATGGATGTAGCAAACCTAAAAATGAACAGGTTACCGTAAATATGTATTTGCGTCAAATTTTAAATGGACATTTTATTAACTTTTGTTTTAAGTGTCAATTTAAAGTTCAGTGCAACAGTGTATTTAGTGAGGAGCTGTCACCTCTCCCGACATGTCTGTTGCAGTAACTACTTGTATTCCGACAACAATTCTGGAGCATCTATTTTTCTAACTCTATGTTGTGCCATTCCTTTATTATTCCTACTAGCATTTTGCAATGAAAGTCCATCTGCGTGTTACCAGTTGGGGGTGTGTTCCTGCACAGTCTGACATCATCCACTCAGTGCTGCCAGCAGTGGCGTAGCTAACGGCTCATGGGCCCTGGTGCAACAGTTTAGCTTGGGCCCCCCTTCCCTCAGTATTTTGTATGTCTTCTTATGCAGCCTAAGGGTCTTTGGGCCCCCTCAGGCTCCTGGGCCCGGTAGCGACTGCTACCTCTGCAACCCCTATAGCTACGCCCCTGGCTGCCAGTGTACATCTTAGAGTTTATATGAATGAATGCATGCATAGATTTTTTGTGGATAGTCGTACAAATCTGACATTGTACACTGTCGGTACAGAGGCATCCCATTGAGGTGAATGGGACGGCAGAATTGTAATTACATATGCTTTCCACTGTTGCAATGTCGATGGA